>PVJA010008722.1:13852-63257 GCA_004027025.1 Myocastor coypus
TTTTTTTTGAAGAAGAAGAAAAAGAAATTCTAAACTAACCAAAAATTGCTTCTGAACTTCATCTGTACACATCAACACCAGAAAAAGATCTGAAATTTACTTCCCCAACCATTGTTAGACCACTTGCAGTTTATTCGATTTCTTGATCTCCCTCTTTTTGCACTCATTGACATTCTCCACCTTAACTCACTAGGATCTGTATTTGGAATGTATTCATATTTACTCAATAGCTGGGATTATCTATTTTACTTGGGCAGGAATTCATCAGCATGAAAAGGAGTGAGAGATGATCTCTCACTTCTCATAAACACTTCATTATTTGCCTTTGGTATTTGAAGACAACAAAACAAAACAAAGCATATCCTTACAGAGCATCTCCTTGGTAATTAGGGCTGTTGTTGTCAATTCCAGACTGCCCTCCTGCCTGCACAGGAAATGTCTAACAGAGAAAGACAAAGAAAAGGAGCTAGCCATTTTTTACTCTACCCAGACTTGGAAGACAGTCTAAAATCGACTCAGCTGTCCTTGCTCTCTGGCCAGCACCCAGGCCAAATGTACCTTTCCCGCTTGCTGTATTAGTTCTCCTGAAATCAGATTAGACAGGAAGACCAAGGAGCCAGCGATAGAATGGCAGCAATCCCATTGCCAAGGCAGCACTTGCCCTTCAAAATGTGGCTCTTTTAAAATGAGAACATCCTGTATGTGTGACAGCTGGCCTCCCTGCCTTTGCCTGGCACATCCCAGAAACTATTTGCTTCGTGTTTGTGTTTTTTGTTTCCATTTTCATTATAACACAACTTAATGAACATAGACAAATTTTTGTGTGTGTTTGTTTCAAATGATATCAGTAAAGCCAGTTCCTTGGACTTGTCTTTTTATTCTTTATGTTGCTTTTTGACTTATAGCATTAGTTGAAAGTAAATGAAAGTAAAAAAAAAAAAAAAATATGTCCTTTTCTAATAATAGACCAAGCTTGATGTCCTTACTGCCACTTGTATACTCTGTGACCTTGAACAAAGAGTATGTGATTTTATACCTTATTTTCTTCCACTGATAAATGGGGAAAATGAATCCCTTTTCATTTTAAGAGTGAAAATGAATATGTTAGAGGCTTCCAGTCCATCCTTGATGTCATAGATCTATTTTTCTCTGTTCTTCTTTTCTAAGCAAAACATAAATCCAAGAAGTTCAGCAAACAGAATTCAAGAAAAAAGAAAATTCTGAAAAGACAGAAAAAATAGTGAAAAGGTTTAGTGACCTCAGGACTAGAAGCAGAGCCCTGCATCTGGACATTGGAGGTCTCCTCACTCAACCGAAGGACGCTCAGACGTGGCATTGCCACAGCTTCAGTGTGGCCTGGAAGAGGGACCTTCATAGGCTCATTTTTCTCCTGGATAAAACAGAGTCCTATGGCAACTTCAAGTGAGCTTAACACCAACAACATCAGCGAAGGTTCTCTATTAGGAGTCTGCTCACAATGTGTGCAAGCAGAAACATTTTCTGCCCATTGGGATTAAGACTTTCCTTCTTCAGTGAAAAATACTGGAGGAGAAGATAGAATAACTAGAATTCTAATCATTATAAGCCATCCACTCTGGCTGCCTGTCTGTCTCCCAAGTCCTAAGACTCCTTCCTCTTTCTGCCCCTGAATTTCCACGTGAGTCTAGGGCTCATGGGGGTGGGGTATAACTAAAGGGAGGGATTTAGTAACAGCAAATGTCTACATAAGGCCTCTATAATTCTGCTCAAGTCAAGAGGCTCTGAGATGGTTGGACAAAAACATGCAGGATCTCAGAGAAGCAAGCTAACTGAACTGGAAATGTTTGACTTAGTGTGCAAGAACTGCTCATTCCTTTGGAGCTACCTGGCATTCCGGTGTAGAAGGGAGGTATACTTAGGGATGATACCATGCCTTTTCTCAATAGTAGGCACCCATAAGTGCAGGAAAATGATATCACCTCTTTATCTACTGACAGCACCAGCGCAAAGCAGTCGGAGTACACAGGTGCCAGGTAAATAAAGCATTTCAAAGCACATCACAAAGGCACTGAAAATTAAATTTCAACCAAGACGTGCATACTAACCTGAACAGGGTGGCTGCTTGTTGAAGTGAAATTTTTAAATAAGACTCAAAGTCTCTAAATAGAGTAGACAAAGCATTAAGAAGAGAATAGGAAAACATTCAACCTACCAAGAACCAAGAGAAGAACTTGCGCAGCAAAAGAGGACAAACTTGTCTCAGCACTCACATGACACAAATTTTGCAGTTATCTGACAAAGACTTGAAAGCCAAAATCTCAAGGCAGTTTCAATAGCCAATTACAAACTTCCTTGAAAGGAATGAAAAACTAAAAATGACAGAAAGAAAATAACATTTATACCAAAAGAGTCAAGTAGAAATTACAGAACTCAAAAATACAATAATAGAAATAATAATAAACTTCACTGAATGAGCTCAATAGTAGTGAGATGATATATACAAAACAACAGTAAATAACAGGGCAGATCAATGTAATATAGCCAATCTGAACAATGAAGAGAAAATTCTACTGGAAAAATTGAACAAAATTTCAGAGCCCTAGGGTACAATAACACAAAATTATTCCAATTTTCATATTATTGAAGTATCAAATGGAAAGGATAAAGAACAGAACTAAAATTGTGAAGAAATAATCACTGAAAATATTCCACATTCCAAACCGTACATCCAAGACTTTGAGAAAACCCCAAGTAAGACAAACTCAAAAAATGTACCTAAGTCATATAAATATTATCTTTTGAAAAATAAAGACAAATCAAAAGTTCTGAACATAACCGGAGAAGAGCCATATATCATGAAGAGGAAGCAGCATTTTAAATGTCAGGGAATTTCTCATCCATGATCTTGGAAAGCAAGAAGAATGGTGAGTATTTTCTCAACTAGTATTGGAAAACAGCTGCTCATCATGATTTTTATGATAAGACTGCCTTTCAGAAACCAATGGAAAACAAAGAAAATGAAAAGAATCTGTTCTAAGCTGATCTGTTCTTACAGATTGGTGAAAGAAAATTGCCAAAGTAGTAAAGAAAACAAAAAAGAAAGAAACTTGAAGTATCATGAAGAATAAGGAAAACAAGGGGGAACAAAAATAAGAGTTATATACAGTACTATTTCCTTAAGAGTATCAGAAAGTATAAGAATATTACAAACTATAATTAAAGCAAAATTTCAACTACCATCTGACACTCAGTGCAACTCATTCATTCACAATTTCTAATTTGGGAACTGAACCCAGGGCATTTGCACTGAGTTATAGCTTTAGTCTTCCTTAACTTGCTTCTATTTTCAGTAATGTTCTAGCTACATTTTTATGCTGGGTTTCTCTTTTTATTTTTTGTGCTTTTAGGACGGGTCTATGGGGTATTCAGGGTCTCACTACTAGATAGAACTTGTAGTGATTCACTGTTTACAGCCACCCAAGAGCTGGGATTATAGACACACACCACACGCCCAGTGGCAATTGCCCCCTGGGGTTGGGGCCAACACAGCTGGCCCGGGAATGGAAACCCCATCTCCTCTGCCTGCTTGGAGATGCACTGATTTCCTGAGCTCTTTGTCTGCCCCTGGGTTTCAACTTTCTGATTTCTCTGTCTTTTTCTTCCAGAACACAAAGCAATTTAAAAGTAGGGAAAGTAAATGATTCTAAATAGAAATAGAGTATTTTTCAAGTGGGAAAGGAACAAACAGTTGCAAAAAGCAGAGGCGTGAATGTGTAGGAAACAAAAGATAATATTAAGATGTGATGTCTATATGATAAATATAAACATTATGCCCTCCTAATAAAAAATGTAAAAATAAAAATAATTATGGTAAGAGTTCTACAGATTACTTAAAGAATTAAAAAACTGTTCTTGATAACGATAGATTTTGAGAGGCTATGTATGTTTATATACCCAAAGTATCTACTAAGAAAGCTGTACAAGCAAACATCCATGAACACGTGAAGTCCTACATAATGACCAGCTAGCACAAGGAAGGTACAAAAGAGACATACAGTAATTAGAACCAGAGGACTCAAGAAAAAGAAAAATATTGTGTCCATCATGTCAGTAATTATCTAAAATGTGAGTAGCTACATATTCTGAAAAAAAAAAGACAATGTCAGAGTGAGTAACAAATACAACCCCACTGTCATCTGTGGTTACAAAATTGATCTAGAATTCATTAACTTATGTAGGTTGATGATTACTAGTAAATAAAAAATGTTCTATGTAGATACTGACTTCACTATAAACTTCTAAAATATTTGATACTTTAGGATGCACAGTAAAAAATGCAAGAGATGAAGTGTATGACAAAAGGATAGATATGTAGAAATATTGAATTTGATGAGTAGAAGAGCCTCAAAATACACGAGGCAATGATAAAATAAAGTAAAAGTAGAAACCAACAAATAAAAATAATTTCTGGAAGTTCCAGCTTCTCTGCACCCCAACAATTGATACAAATGCTAGAAAGAAAATCAAGTGCTAGAACAAAAGACAATCTGAGGTATGTGTTTAATTAATAGATTATCCAAAAATTGTAGAAACATTTTGCTATGTTAAGATTTACTTTGCATCTTTAGTAATCAAGCAGTAATGGCTGCTGCAGATCAAATGTGATGCAGGTCACTGGGACAGAACAGAAAAATCCAAGTGTAGACCCATGAAAATGTATTCAACATATTTTTGAGAAAGGACCACATGTAATTCCATGAAGAACATGCTGTCCTTTTGACAGTGTTGGAGCATTTGCATGTGTAGGTGGACTTCACCTCAATCTCACATCATAGGTCAAAAATCAACCCCAAATAAATTATGAGCTTAAGGTTAATAAAAAGGCTATGACATTTTAAGAAAGAAACAGAAAATATCTTTATAACTTATATCGGCACAAAATTTGAAAACTTTGATTACTCCTCGAAAGAAAACCCGCAACTCCCAAAACAGTTAAGGTATTGATGTATTGAAACTTACCAAACTTGAAAACAAATATAAAAATGAAAATAGTTGATATATATACATATATATGTATACATATATATATGAAAATATTTACTTTGTGAAAATGAGTACAAAAAACTCAAAAGAAAATTAGACTTTGTGATAATATCTTCAAATGAGAGATCTGAAAAAATATTACTACTTCGAAGTATATAATATCCTCTCAAAATGAAAAAGAAAAACAGCATATGAGAAGCATACCACAAGGTAGGTAGGAAAAAAAAAAATCACATAAGGAGTGATTTCTCCAGGTCTGTGAAGTATGTTGATGGTATTTACATAGTAATTTCCTTAAATCTGTATAACAATTTAGGGAGTATGGCCATCTTCACAATGTTGGTTTTTCCTATCCAGGAGCAGGGAGTATCTTTCCATTTTCTGAAATCTTCTAGGATCTCTTTTTTTCAGAGTAATGTAGATTTCACTGAAAAAGTCTTTTACTTCTTTAGTTAGGCTAATTCCCAAGTACTTCATTTTCTTCAGTGCTATCATAAAAGGTACTGCTTCTCTAATTTTTATCAGTAGGCCTGTTAACTGTGTAGAGGAATGCCGCTGACATTTGTGTATTAACTTTGTAACCTGATATACTACTGAATTTGTGTATTAATTCTAGTAACTTCTTAGTGGAGATTTTTGGATCTTCCAAGTAGATTATCACGTCATCTGCAAATAGTGATACTTTTACTTCTTCTTTACCTATTCTTATTCTTTTATTTCTCTTTCTTGTCTAATGGCTGTAGCTAATTATTTCAGAACTATATTGAATAGGGGTGGTGATAGAGGACATCCTTGTCTTGTGCCAGATTTGTGAATAAAATACTTCAGCATTTCCCCATTTAAATTATGTTAACTGTTGGATTATTGTGGATGACTTTTATCTGGTTAAGGTAGAGGCCCTCTATTCCAATTTTCTGTAGGACTTTGAACATGAATGAGTGTTGGACTTTGTCAAATGCCTTTTCGGCATCACTTGAGATGATCATGTGATTTTTGGTGTTGGCTCTATTGATATAGTGTATTGTATTTATACATTTGTATATATTGAACCATCCTTGCATGCCTGGAATGAATCTTACCTGGTTATGGTGTATAATCTTCTTGATGATTTGTTGCAGTGTAGTGGCGAGGTTTTTTGCATCTATGTTCATCACAGAAATTGGCCTGTAGTTTTCTTTTTTAGTTTCATCTCTCTCTGGTTTTGGTATCAGTGTAATACTGGCATCAGGAATGATTTTGGAAGGATTACTTCCTCTTCAGTTGCACTGGAGAGTTTGACGAGTGTTGGGATTAAGTCTTCTTTAAATTTCTTGTAGAATTCAGTAGTGAATCCATCAGGTCCCGGACTTTTCTTTGTTAGTAGGCTTTTTATTACATTTCATATTTCACTGTTATTGAATTATTGAGAGTTGTTATATCTTCTTGATTGAATTTGGGTAATTTGTACTTTTCTAGCAATCTGCCCATTTCTTCTGTGTCTTCAATTCTGTGAAAGTAAAGATTCTCAGAGTAGTTATTTATGATCCTCTGAATTTCTGCTGTGTCTGTTGTAATTTCACCCTTTTCATTCCTTATTGCTTGAATTTGAATATTTTCTTTCCTCTTTTTGATGAGATTAGCTAAGGGTTTATCAATTTTATTTAATCTTTCAAAGAACCAGCTTTTTGATTCATTAATTTTTTGTGTTGTTTTTTGTCTCAATTCAATTAATTTCTGCTCTAATCTTTATAATTTCCTCCCATCTTTGGGCTTTCGATTTCGTTTGTTCTTTTATTTCTCATCGATTGAGGTACTCCAGCAGAGTATTTATTTGTCCCTGTTCTGTTTTCTTAATTTGTGAGTCCAGAGCTGTAAAATTCTCTCTACGAACTGCTTTCATTGTGTCCCATAAATTCCGGTAGGTTGTGTTAGAATTTTCATTAAATTCAAAATATTGTTTAATTTCTTGTTTAATTTCATGTGTAACCCACTGGTTGTTCAGAAGAGTGTTGTTTAATTTCCAGGTATTTCTGCAGTTCTTGGGGCTTCAGTTGTCATTTATTTCCAGTGTCATTGCACTGTGGTCAGATAATATGCATGTGATAATTACTGTTTTCTTGTATATACTTAAGTATGATCTATGGACTAATATGTGTTCTATTTTAGAAAATGTCCCATGTGCAGCTGAAAAAAAAATGTGTGTTCCGAAGTGGTTAGGTGGAATACTCTGTGTTTGTCCACTAATTCCAGTTGTTCCAAGTTCTGCTTGAGCTCTGCTACTTATTTGCTAATTTTTCATCTGCTTGACCTATCTTCTTTGGATAAGGGGGTGTTGAGGTCTCTTGTTAAGATTATGGTATTGGATATGAGATTTTTCATGTTCATTAAAGTTTTCCTTATATAACTTGCTGCTCTTGTGCTGGATGCATACATATTTATGAATATTACCTCTTCATCTTTAAGTGTTCCCCTAGCCAATATGTAGTGGCCTTCTTTATTTCATTTGATCAGTCTTGGTGTAAAAGTTTAGACTGTCTGCAAACAGGATTGCTACTCCCACTTTTTTTTTTTTTTTTGAGGTGCTGCAGTGTGTAGTATTGTTTTCCATCCTTTCACTTTTAGTCTACGAGTGTCTTCACGAGTTAAGTGCATTTCTTGTGTACAGCATATTGTTGGACTTGGCTTCCTTATCCACTCTGCCAGTCTATTTCTTTGAATTGAAGAAGTGAGTACATTTAAATTGATGGTTATAACTGAAATACGTTGACTTATGGTTGGTACGATGTTTACTTACTTCTATTTCACCCTTTTTCTCCTGTGTTTAATTGAGTAGCCTATTTAGTGGGATTTTTTGTTCTCATTTCTTGAGTTTGAATCGTTTTAGTCCCTCTCTAAAATATTTTTTAGTATTCTGTTTAGGGTAGGCCCTGATGCCATGAAATTCTTTAGTTGTTCCTTGTCATGGAAGTATTTCACTTCTCCCTCATACTTGAAAAAGAGTTTTGCTGGTACAGCCATCTGGGCTGAAATTTGTTTTTCTAGAGGACTTGAAGCACTCTGCTCCCTGCTCTTCTTGACTTCATGGTTTGTGTAGAGAAATCTGTTATTCTGATGGGTTTTTCTTTAAATGTGATCTGCTTCTTTTCTCTAGCACCTTTTAGTATACTATTCTTCTGCTGAATTTCTGGAATCTTTACTATTATGTCTGGATGTGTCAGGTTGGTGTTATTTGGGGTTCTGTATGCTTCAGTTAACTGTCCAATTGTTTTTTTTTTATATTTGGGAAGTTTTCTGCTATTACTTCTGCCCATATTCTTTTTATATCCTTTGTATTGACTCCCTCTTTTTCACTGATTCCTATTAATCTCACATTGCTCATTTTTGCATCATCTTGCAGATGTTGAATTATTTTTTCCTGCATCCTAGTTTTTTTTTTTTTAAGAGATCCTTTATCTTTTCACTAGCTGTGACTGCATCTTCAAGATCTGAGATTCTACCTTCACTTTGGTTGCTAGCTTGTGATTGAGATTTTATTTTCTTGTATATCTCTTTGAAACCCTTTCATGTCACCTATTTCTTTCCTATATTGCTCATTCAAGGAATCGATCATTTTTCTATTCTTCTCTAATTTTTTACCAGTATCTTCTTTAGTAGTACTGAAGTTTCTCATTATAGTTATCGTTTCTCTCTCTAGTTCAGTCATTATTTCTGCTCTGTTCTCCCCTACTTTAGATGCTATTGATCTACAGAGGTCTTTTTTAACTTCAGAGGTTATTTCTGCTCTTGTTTCTTGTATATATTTCTGCAGTTCTTTTCCCACTTCAGAGTCTATTTTTCCATACGTTTCTTTTTTTACTTCACATGTTATCTCTGATCTTAGTTGCTCTATATGTTTCTGTACTTTCCTTTCAACCTGGGCTGCTACTGATTTAGAGATTTCATCTGCATCATTTCCATTTTCTTGCATGGTAGTGTTTCCTCTATTTGTTTTGTGTGGACTCGAAATCTGTGATTTAATCTTGTTCCTTCTCTTTATCATTTTTTATAGCCATGATCTCTGAACCTTGGTGAACTTATACAGTTAGCACATATGGAAATTTGGATCTGGATTCATCAAGCTTGTTCCCCTCCAGATGTGCCTGGTTTCAAGTCGAAGCTCAGGTGGCTGACTACTTTGATCCTGTGGGTCAGGATGGAGGTCTTCCGTGTGGGGACGGTGAATGGCCATGAGGGAAATATGGGTATAGTTGGGGTTTGCACATTTGTTGAGTTGGGGGATGTATTTGGGCTGAGAGAGTTCTTACCTGACTGCTGTGAGCCCTGGTCGGGAAGATGGGTGGAATCTGAGCTCAGGTTGTTGACGTGTCAGCGAAAGGACGAGGGCTAAATCTGCTGGTTGGCCCAGTCAGGATGGCGCTAGGGTCTAGAGTGAAGTTCAGGCTGGAGTTCGGGTGTGACGGGTCAAGTCCAGGAGCTGGGGCTTGTTACAGGCACTGCGTGGCATGGTGCGAGAGTCCACGGGCTGACTGTGGGGTGATGGGTGGAGCTCGGGAGCTGGGGCTTGGTCCCGGCACCTGGGGGCCAGGTTTGCGGGTTCCAGATGATGTGCGACTAGTCAAAATGGCACTGGGTCTGTAGATTCTAGTCTACCACTCTTAATCTCAGGTTTTTTTTTTTTTTTTTTTTTTTTTTTTCACATAACATGAGACACGCAAAATGTAGAAAAAAATTCTACCATAGCATCACATATATGGTCTAGTCCAATTGCCAAGGGATGCTTCTTCCCAATTGAAAAGACCTGAGCCTGTTTTTACTGTCCTTATTTCTGTGAGCATTCCAGTCTTCCAGTCTCTGACTAGAAATGGCCATTAATACCACCAAACTTTTTCCAACTCCTCCAACACATTACATCCAATACTCCTGAACAACATGGTCAGGTATCATCATACCAGTGCCCACACTCCTGGTAACAAAATCTGTCCTAGTTAGCTTTCCCATTTCTGAGAAACCATATCAACACCCACAACTTAAATGAGGACAGTTGTATTTTGTGTCAGAGTTTCTGTTCTTAATCAGCAGGTTGAAGTGCACAGGTAGGACGGCAGAAGAACATGGTGATGGTAAAAGTGCTCAATCTGTTAGCAAACAATGGAAAAGGAAGGGAGCCATGAAGACAAGTAATGCCCCCAGCAGCCCACCACCACCAAGGCTCCGCCTCCTCAGATCATATGGAGCTACAGAACACAATAATGGATAAATTCCCTGAAGAATGTAGCACCCCTAAGATCAAGTCGCCTTCTACATATATGAGATTTGGGCTAAGGGTGTTAAATTTACATAACACTGTGGTACATACAGGGAAACTGAGCCTAAAGAAATACCAGTAAATCCCAAATAGAGATCACACTTTGCTTGTATTTGTAGGCAATAGTTTATTTAAATCTTACAAGTTTGGTTACAACATGATTTAATTCAGTAACTTTTTGTAAACAATGCAAGTTTGAAGCAGGAATTTTATTTGCCAGGGCTGATGATTGACGATAGGGGATGGTGTAGGGTAGTTAGGGCACAAAGGATCCCATAGCGGTCCAGCTTACTGTGATGGTGAATACATAACCAACACAGATGGTGGGCTCGTCCAAAGCTCAGCATAAACTAGAACAAGCAAAACTGGAACAGCCAAGTTAAGAATAGCATGTGCTAATATGATGACTGTTGTTTTGATATTACACCATAAGTTTGCCAAGCGGTGCCACTTGTAAGACTGCACAGAAATGTCCACACATATTTTCTGTTACTTTTCCACAACCACAAGCATATCAAAAGTATCAAAATGCAAATTTTGGTTTAAAGTAAAATTTTTTGGCCTGCCTGCTATCTCAACAGACTAAAGTGCCTGCTTAGACAGAGTGCAGCGTCCAGGGTTTCATGCCTAGCCTGCCGTGCTGGCCTCACCCTGCAGGGTGTGCCGAGACAGCCATTGAGACTGGGCGTGGTGACATACACCTGTAATCCCAACACTTGGAAAGCTGAAAAACAAGACAATCACTATGAGTCAGATCTGTGTAGTGAGACCCTGCAGTCCCTGTAGACACTACCCTAAATACAGAAAAAGAAAAATAATAAAGTAACATTTTTTTAAAGTAAAATTTTTAAGGAAGATATTTTAGGCAGATGGTTTACCACATACATCAGAGACTTAAAAGATAAAGCTACAGGCATGCTATCTTTCTATCTTCATTATTGTTGTGCTCATCAGCAAGTTCTCTGCCTTACTCCATGTCTTCCATTGTAGGAAAGTGTACATTCATTTATTTATTCAATGAACAATTCCAATCAGCATGCATTTATAAATTATGCAATTCTCCAGTTAAAAAATCTAAAAAAAGAAATTTACTTGTAGAGAAAAGAAATCATAGCACACATTCTAAATCTCAAATGTTGTTAATGTACTGGCATTATTGCAGACTCGGCGTCCATCTTCTCAGTGCAGTACTCACATCTACATTACCTGAAGAGTTCACATTAAATAATTACAGGGCATGATCTCATTGGATTGCAAAACTTGAGCCATTATCAAAAACTTGTATTTTTCTTACCAATATAAAATATTATGTTTTTATTAATAACTTGAGGAACAAATCATTTTGCATAATTTCTTCACTCAAATTCCAAATAAGCTACCCTGCAGAACATTTACCATATTTGGGTACCTGCTACATTTTGGCTCAATGTTTTCATTCATGTTGGAGTTTTTATTAGTAGGATGTAAATAATGCATTGCATTTTGAAAATGTTCAGATATGTGTGCCTTACCAATATTGTACTGTGAGAAATCTATAGGTATCATTTAAATTTTAAAACTCATTTATTATTAAATTATTTTGGAATGTAATAAGATGATGTTTTACTTGAATTGTCAAATGCTTCACATAATACCCATCCTGGATTCCTGCATAGTTAAATGGCATCACAAACACTGGAATAGCAGTGCTAGGATGTAATTCTTTCAAAAAAAAAATCAAAATCTTGAGTTTTAAGCATATTCTACTTCAGCTATTGTCTTTTAAAAATACCTTTAACATTGTTTATATTTTCATTTTGTGAGACTAACAGAAGTGTAGACACTGGATGTACATAAGAGTCTGCACAGGTGAAATGCAAGAAAGTCTGTGTATTATCGCTTGGGTGTTGATGGCCTCCCAAAGCCTGCTGCAATTGTATGCAAAGCTTTCTAGAGTTAGCTGGATCAAGAGTGTGTGAGGCTGGGATCAAGGATGTGTATATACTAAATCAATTCACCTGCTTGCTTTGGTAGTTCTGGACGGGATAAGGTGCATCCCACCCTAGATGTGAGCGAGACTAGCCCTACAGGCATGCAGCCTAGATGAGACAGAGAGGGGAGCAAGAGGGCTTCTGGGGTCACTACTCACTGCGGCTGCACTACTTTGCTGCTTGCTGCCTTCTGCCTGCCATGAGCTGTTTCTTCTCCACAACCCACCATCTGCCACGTCAGGCTGCCGTGGTGCCAGCCAACTATGAACTAAATCCTCCACAAATTTAGAGTTTAGTACACCTTATGTCCTTCAATATTGGGTGTTAGTAACAAAATAACTAAGATATTACATATCTCAGGTTTAGTATTTTCCAAAGAAATTACAAATGTCTTACTAGTACAACAGGCATTGATTTACTACATTGCTTAAGTAGAAGGTAATAAAACATGGACATGCTCATTGTCACAGAATCATTATGAAACACATGATTAGGATTAATGTTGAGACAAAATTTAGACAATATCTCTGCTTATCCTTCAGCTGTAAAAGACAATACCAGACAGCTTAATATTTATGATCATGCCTGACACGCATGATACATTCCAAAAATTAGTTCATAGAAATAAGACCCCAGAAATTTGTAGAGTTCATTATACCAAACTTTCTTTTCTGGAATTATTCTTCCTGTTTGACCATCAGTCCTGGCAACTACAATCTCCTTTTCAAAGTTCCATTGTTTAAATATTACAGAGTTTGTGAAAACAAACCTACATAGGAGCAGATTCAAGATCGTGAATTCACTACTTGTCTTTTTGTATGAGCATTTCACTTTCTTTGTCTGAATCAGTTCAGTGGCAAAATACAAATGCAATAGATAAGGACAGTACCGATCTAATGCACTTTTCCAAAGGTAAATTATGGTCTTATACAAATATGAAATGGTTACCATACGTATCAACAGCTCTCAATCAATATATGTTAGCTATTGGTCTCTTTCTAAATTTTCACAACAGTCTTGCAGAGAAGCAAATGTTGTTTTCAAATAATCAAAGAATATTTCTAAAGCTTAGAGAAATCAAATAATTTGATCAAAGAGAAAATAGAAGAACCAGGGCACAAACACAGGTGTTCTGAAGCCTCATGTTTAGTCTCTTTTCACTGCAGTCCTGTCTTCCTCTGGATTTGATCAGGTGGAAAACAAAACAAAACAAACAAAAACCAAGCAAAACTTCATATTCCATGAGTACCAGCTGCTCGGAATGTTGCTAGTTCTCTCCTATAGCTAAATATAAACTATGTAAATCACAAGCTGTACTTGTCAAAATTATTGAACTTTTGGTTTTCAAATATTTTTTATCTTCTTTACATGCATTTATTATTGAACTGTTTTTTTTTTTTTGTTTTTTTTTTTGTCTTTTTGCGACAGGGTCTTGTTATGCAGTTCAGGCTGGCCTTGAGCTCACTTTTGTAGCCCAGGCTGGTCTCAAACTCGCACCGATCCTTCTGCCTCAGCCTCCTGAGTGCCGGGATTATAGGCATGCGCCACCACGCCCGGCTTGAACATTTTCAATTTGAGAAGTGTCATTAAGATAATTTTAAACGCTTAATTCAGGTGAGCTGGTTTTAAATGGAATATTTTGCCACTATTCATTAGAACAGGTATTAGAGAGAAAGGAGATAGCTAATCTACAGGTTAAAATACTCCATACAACCAAAGAAAAAGAGGATTATTGCTCTCTCTGACAATAGCTTCTTGTACCACTCTTGGGCCAGAGAGGATAACAAGGCTTGTGCTGGTAAAGTCATATAGAAAGCAGCTGGATTCTTCCGATCTTGGTACTGCTTGTCTTGATTGGACTAAGGATACTCCGTGTTTCTGAGCACTTTGAGTGATGCTGTGATGATCTGGAGAGAATGTTTCTCTATTCTCTGGATGACACTACATGATACTTATGCATTGCAAAGATAATGATAGGCTATAACATTAGCATCCACAGTATTATACTGCCTGTTCTTTGCCCTTTATTGATAGCACTCATTTTTGAAATAAGAGTTTGTTTGCTGTGCCTCAAATTGTAAGGATTTTCCTTCATATGCCACCATGATGTTTTGCTTAAAAAAAAATCTATTTTTAATTACTTAAAATTTACCTACTATTCTATCATTTATTTATATCATAAGAGAAATAAGAATTAAAGAAAATATTTTATAATAAATGTTTACATATACTGGACATAAACAGGAAATTAAACTTCCACTTAATCAGAAAATTTTCTGTACCAGTGATTTATCTTACTGAGAACTCTAAAAATATTTCTTAGGCTGGTTCTATGGCTCTGCGGTCTAAAGAGCCTGCTTAGGAAAGCTTAGGTAACGTGGGAACTGTGGTTCTATCCCCGGTACCATATGCTGCACCAGCCCCATCCATGAGGTGGGCTGAGTCAGCTATAATATATAAAATAAATAAAATAAAATGCTTCTGTGTAAAAGTTCATGATATCACTACTGGATACTGAATACTCCTCTTGGGAGATAATCAGGATGTATCCATAATTGTTGAGTGCTTCATATGCCCTTAAAATTAAAACCCTTTTCCCTGGCCACAAGATTCTCTACAAATCTTTTAGAATGAGCACTTCAAGCTTTACATATTCTAATACCAACCTTAAGAAAGTTAATATACTAGGCCTACACACTTCATTGTGTTCCCATTCTCTGCAAAGCCATTTCTCAGAGCACTTGTGCCAATGATCTGCGACGCTACCAGTGCTCATCTTATCAAAGGGTTTTTAATTTTATTGCCTATATTGGAGAGCTCACTATGATTTGCGTGTAGTTATCATGCAAAGCTAGCAATGGTAATCATCTTACCTATGAGGCTGGGTTAACATTGTTGATGCCACGTGAATCCATATCCTATGACTTGATGTAGAGCCTCAGGATCATGGATACTGCTTTAAGGTTTTATAATACATTTTTCTTCTCGTTTTTTTTTTTTTTTTCTGTTTTCTGTTTTCTGTTCTCAGGCAACCTACACTAAACATCTTCTAGAATGCTTTCTGTGGTGGAAACACTTAGCTAGTCACAGACATTGGAATATTAACTTGCATTAATGAGGTCGAATACTCCTAGTGTCTTAGTTCAGACTTAGAGGCAGAACCTAGGCTGAGGTTTCTCATGAAGGTGGCTTGTTGAGGGAACATTTATAGGAAAAAAACATATGTAGGGAGAGGTGAGGTAAAGACAGGAAAGCAACTTGGACAAGGATGTGGTTTTGTATTTTCAGGCTTAACCTGATTCTCTAGAGTACACATTTATGTCAGACGAAGCTATTTGGAAGCAAAGAGTCCAGCTGCCTGCATTGCATCAGATACTGCTGGATTGTGGAGTAACTTATGGATATGGGTCTGTAAATTTTCAGCATTCTCTGCACAAGAAAGGTGCTCTGGTGCAGTCGGGTCCAGGTTTTATCCTTTAGCAGTTAACTACAAACACAGTTTTGGGATGCAGTGGTGGTCTAATAAAAGGATAAAGTTATAGAGCTGAAAATAGCTGACTTACTCAGTAACTGAAGTTCATAAAATTATTTATCTCCAGACTTCTGAGATAAAAGAAAAAGAACTGGAGAAGGATGATTAAAATGCTAAAACAAAGTGTCTAAATTCAAATGATATCTCTTACATTGGGCTTAAAAATGACAAATGTGGTATTTGTGATATTTCTTATTCTATCATAAACAGTTGCTTCATGTTCATGAAAGTTTAGAGCTTTTATGCATACTTTTTCTATAATGCTAAACATGAATGCAAAACTGACATTTTAGAATCTGTTTCTCCTTTTGATAAAAACTAGAAAATGATCATTACATGTACCACTTACATATACAAATAAGTATCTCTATTTCTGAGGTCAATATCTTCAAGTAGTATCTTGTTTTCTCAGCCACAAAACTTGTATTATGACACTGACAGTATGTTAATTGGTAAAAAGACAGTATGTACTAGAGTAAGAACAACTTGCTGGAGCAGAAAAATACTTGAAATAAATCATGTCTAATTGAAATACAACAAACTGTCAGAAATTAACATCAGTGTGGAATTCTAGGCTTGAACATTCTTCAAAAAGATTTTACTTGTTCACTATAATACTAGTTGTGGTATAACAAAACCAAACAAAGCAAAAACTAAAATAATGCTGTGCACCAACTATAGTTTTCATGTGCTTCTAAGTCCATTATGAAGAATTCAGTTCACTACTGCTCCATGTTAGGAGTGTGGTCACATAATTTTCTCTTCAAGTATAAATAAATGAACATATGAAAGTGTCACCCCAAGTGAAATCACTTCCTTGCTAATGTATAACTATCCAAAATCTTTCTTCCCCTGAAACAACCTTGGTGGGAGCAGACAGGGATCAGAAGCAACACAAGGAGGAGATTTGGTCTGGTAAATCATCTAGGCAGCAGCTGAGGATGTGTGTCGCCTGTCCATTATGAGATGACACTGTGGTCTCTTAGAGACAGTGACCAGACCTCTAACCTACTTACTTATTGCAAAGTGCTAATATTACAATCAAACCCAAATAGGAAGGCTTTAGTTTTGAAAATACAACTTGTACATGAACATAGTTTTTGCATCAAAAGAAGAACAAGTAATTCACATACGATTAGTTCACCACCACTGACCTAGGCTGTCTATACTAATGCAGAGATCAAAGCATTCAGTTCTCTTGTAAATATAAGGGAACATCTAGTATTGCAGAGGTTTTATGAAATAGTAAGTACAACTCCTAGAAAGGTACATAATTTTATTGAAAACAATGATTAAATGAGTAGAAAAAGAGAAAGACTTAAATTTAATGTTGTCTGAGTCTAAAACCATTATTTGTCATTTGTAGGATGTAAATGGAAGCTCATCTGCATGGTCTCTTCTAGTGGGTTTAGCAATATGAAAACTACACAGTAGTGTCCTGAAGCCTGTCACCAAAAATGTGGAAGCATTTGATCTTAAACTTCCCAGCAAGGGTAATGATATTACTCTGAATGAAATTTTGAAGAAATTCAAAATTTCATGCAATACACAATAGTCAATGATTCACAATTCTACACAGGTAAACATTTTAAACTCAACTACCACTGAAATCTAAATGAGAGAATTTAGGATGAAGATGATAACAAAATACAGCGTGATTCTTCATGGCCTATTGCTACTCACTTTAGTATTATTGCCATTACCATATATTTTTTTCATTAGTTAAATATTATATAGTTTTATTGATTAAAATTCTGTAAGCAAATATTGTGATTCACAGTTTTATAACCAGTAAACGAACCTGGGGATCAAAAAATGTGACTTGGTGTTCCACAGTCCCCGATTTTTTGAAGGAGAGCATCCAAATACTGGTTTTCCTGCAACAACTTCCTGTGCTTTGGCTTCACCTCTCCCTTACCCAAGGATCAGAGAAACATCATTTAACTATTAACTACAGTATTACTCCGTTTATTCATGGAGAATTAGAAATGATAGCATCTCCATGATGTTTCCGCAGGATGTATGAACTGAGTTCCCTCAGCTGGAGACACTTGTACATTAGAAGAACTCACGCATAGAGACATAGTTTATTATTATTAATTATAAATTATTAAAATTATTAACATGGAAATACAATCTATGATATCATTGAATGGAGCTGTATCAAAGACTATTATGTGGTACCTTCAAAGAGAAGCGTTTCAAACGTCTTCCTTAAGATAACTGTACAGAGGGCAAGTGCAGGTGGTGAGTTCACTGGGCTAGTAGCTTGTTTCTGAAGTGCATCTCTGATGAATAGCTATGTGTATCACTGAGGCAATCAAAATTAAAAATGTATATGTGAAGCTTAAACACTCAAAAATAGCTCAGAGTTAAACACATTACACTGCTTAAAATTTTAAAAGATGTAATTATCTCTTCTTTTTTTTTTTGGCAGACTCTGAATATCCTCTGGATTGTTGGTGTATATAAAACGCTTTCAAACAATAATTTTTAAAAGTTCTGTTAAACTAAAATACAGACGCATGCATCATTTTCGTCTTGTGCATTAAACTCTCTTCCAAATTCCCCTCAGAAGATACAGACTTCCTGAAAAATAGATCTATTCAGTGAAATTACAAACTTCAGAATATTTGTAGATAGATCAAAAAATTGTCATTACAAACACAAAATAAAATATCTTTATAATATCTATGACAGATGCATATACATACACACACAAACGTTTTACTATAAGCCATACATGCAAAATTCTGTGATGTTTGAGAATTTTACCATTGAGAGAACTAAACCTTTTAGGATATGATTCCTTATGACTTAGTGGCTGTGTGAAAATAATTCATCATTATTATTTTTTCTTTTCTTAAAAAGGTTGGAGGGCTAGGGAGACAACACAGTGCTACAAGTGCCTGTCTGGCCAGCACAAGTTCCTGAGTTTGATTTATGATACCAAAAATAAATAAGTACAATAAAATAAAAGAAATTGGGGAAAAAAGAATAAAGATGAATGGAGAAACCATGATAATTAGGTATATAATTTTTATGAATGTACATAAAATTAGTCTGAACCTATACTTTGGTGTATAAATGTAAATGCGTGTGTGTGTGTGTGTGTGTGTGTGTGTGTAGATTTTTAAATGCCTACATAGCAAGCCCTTTGCTGAACAATGGGATGCAACAGTGAACATAACAGATCATTTCAGCAGGTAAGATAGCAATAAATACACAGCCACGCCATGAGGTAATGTGCTCTGAAGGAAAGCAAAAGAAGCAATGTTCTGGTGTTTAATGTTACACTACATTGAATGCTTGTTAGAGGAACTCTCAATGCAACAGTGGGGATAGTGTAGCAGAGGGACCATCTAATTAAAAGATAGGACAACCCTGAAGAATGCTTTGCTGCTTGTGGAGATAATGGCTATTCACGTTACATGATCTAGGCCTGGAGGTGTCAGAATAAAATGCAGAATAAAAAGCTGTCAAGAGATAGACATGGCAAGGAGCTGTGATTTTCACAATAGAGCCATAAAAACTCTCACTAATTGTTCTTCCTTCCTTCCATTGTTCTGAACGTGCTTTCCAAAGAATAAAAATGAGAAATTGAGTATTAAGAATACTGCTTATTTTAGTTACTTTTCTAGTTGCTCAAAGATGAGAGTACATTTACTTTCTTTCTTTCCCTTGCACTTTATACAGGCTACCTGTACTACAATAGTCCTATTACCCACATCTTTAATCCTAGGCAGAACGATGCCAAACCAATCAGTGCACTGATTAAGCAATCACACACTTTTGATCCTGCACCATACACTCTAGATGCAGCCACGTCTCAAAAGGCCTTATGGAGATTCGGGGTGGGGCAGCAAGACAGACACAACAACATCCATTAAAGCCATAAAGCTAATTCGTTCTGGTGGATGTGGACCAAAACAGGGAGACTCGATAATAGGTCAATGAAGCCACGTGACAAAAACAGAAGAGCTCAAAGAAGCATTCTCTAGACAGCAGAGTGTAAAGGCACACCCTAAATTAGTAGAGAAAAGACCTGATAGTAGTTTTCTGGGAAAAGTTCCTGCTATCATGAAGAACAGATGCTTTCTTGACCCTGTCATCTCAGGATACCATATTTTATATTTCATGAAAGTGTGTCTTCATTTATATTTGCCAATCTACTGAAGTCTGCTTTAACTCCAAGGATCTTTGGGGACTATTTGAACTAAGCACACCGAAACTATCACAGATCCTGAACAAAGAAGGCATTGACTTATATTAACTCAGAAATCTCTCACATATTTGCATGATTTTTCTTGTCTTTCCTCTTCAACCCATATCTCTCCTGTATTTTCATTACTTTACTATTATCTTTCCTACCTCGCCAATTATGCTAGTATTTTATTGTCTAAATCCCCAAAGATTCCACGAATGGATCTCTTTCTTCTTCTGGTTTTATTTTCTTTAAATGAAACATTTTTTTTTCCAATCTCTTGTTTATATCACCAGAAGTACATACCTCTGGAGTACTGTATCATTACAAAGAGCCAAGAATGCCCTTTGAATCATGTTATTTGATCTCTTGTACTCAGCATTTCTACTGTGAAGATAACAAGCAATCTTCCTGCGTTCTCTGCCCAGTGTAATGAATGACTAGGCATATTTTAACTTCTCACTGAGTTAGAAATCTAACACTGTTATATTTCTCTATTTGGAAATTAGTGTTTTCAATAAATGTCACTATCAGCATATTTACAGTGGAATCAACTGTGCCCTCCTTTCTTCTGTTCTTTCTCTTGAGTTACCAACTGCAGTGAATGATGATACTATTCTACTATTTGTGGCTTGTGTACGTACTGCATTATTTTTATATACTCTGTCCTTAAGTTGTAATGTTCTACTGAATATTTTAGGTTTATTTCCATTTCTCCTTTTTCACTGCTATCACCCAAGTTTAAGTTGGTTGCTCTTGTCAGCAGCAGACCAATCTTTTTCATTTCCGCACATCAGACAAGGAGAGGCCCAGGACTCAGGATGGAACATGTGGGTTATTGCTGCCTCACTGAAGAGTCATAGTAGGTTCACACCAACATAACAAATATCTTCAGAGTAAGGTAATGAGTGGAGAATAGAGAGGAAATTTCAAGTTAAAGTACTGTAAACTGAGTGGGTCATTGGCAATTATGGAGGAAAACTGTTGGTTGTAGATTAAAGGCTCACTATGATCCTTTGCTTAGAAATCGGTGCCTCCTGTGACTACTTCTACCATATATGATATGATAATCGTTAGAGACATGGAAAGAGATCGAACATATCTGTTATTTCATACATTCATTCAGAAGCATGATTTGAGGGTTCAGCATTTTCTGAGGCATGTGAAATATAGTATTTGAATGTATAGTCTTATCTATGCTTGAAAGGGTGACAGGTTTTTCTGAGAAGATAACATTCTAAATTTATACTGTAAATGTTAAAATTCAGGATGAGAAAAAAAGGTGAGAGTGATCTATCGCATAGGAGCCTTCTCATCATTCCCTATTTGGTACTGATCCTATTAACACTGAATACAAACCCTAGAGTCAGTGGTTATGATGCTGACATTCATATGAAAGTGGTACAGGCAGTGATAGAACTTGACAGAGTACTATTCCCAAAAGACCAGAGATGATCTGTCTGTCGTTTGCTGCTTTATCCGCAGTATTTCTCACTTTGCCAGACGCAGTCTTGGTATTCTATAAATGTTTGTTGAATGAACAGAAACATGAATGAAAGATGATAGTAATGACTAGGAGAGTTTAAAATCAATTGAGTTGATGATAGTGTATTATCTTCCTCAGCACCAGAGACTGTCATTTTTTTTCTGTCTGCTTCAGTTGATTTTAAGGAAATGAACCATTGCAGTGCTATCATATCTCAGACAATTAATTTTCACCTTATTCTGTTAAGCATTATCACCTAGTATTTAGCACATTGTTAATTATCACTTTGTAACCATTTGTAAAGTGTGAAAAAGCTCACTGCACAGATTCCTCTCTTCTGCTAATTGTGTTTCTCTCTAATGAAGGGCAGTGGCAAACAGAAAATAAAGCATTTATGGTAACTTATCTAGTGTAAACCTATTATGATTTTCATTTTATGAATGAAAATGCCAGTAATTTTTCTCCATGCACTGATAAAAGGCAAAACAACATTATAAACTTTATTGAATGCTCCATAATAATGTGTTAGGAGAAAAAAGGAAAATAGAAATTTCACATAGAAGGACAAGATGTACTCCATTAAATGTTTAAAAAATTTGTTCCAAATAACATAGAAATATGTTCTTTATTTGTACATTTATTTTAAGATATCAAATATTAAGAAGAGAGTTACCTTAAATAATATGAAAAATAAGCTGTGAGTTTTGTTTTTGGTCCCCTCAGACCGATAAGTTTTGCTCTTGTATTGTTAATACACCTCAAGGTTAAATATACATCTGTTATCTATATAGACTGACACCAAATATGAGGAGATACATTAAGTACTTCAAAATCTATAACAAACACAAGATTCAAACTTTGAGTTGTGCAGCTAGCAAATCAAGAGACTGGGAAAACCGTGAAATACTCTTCTTCAACATCTATGATAATTACAGAATTAAACAATACCCAGCACAAAGTAAGGCCTCATTGGGTATCATTTGTTCCCACCTTCCATATTAATTGTATTGTCTTATCAGATAAGTTGTGAAATTTTTGACATTGACTCCTCAAATATGCTCTCAACTTCCATTGTTTAAATCCTTAAATCATTTGTATCCTTTGTATTGTCCATTACATTCTCATTCTGTGTTCAGCTTAGTGGCTTACACTTTCCTAGATGCACTGAAGCATAAACTATATGCATTGTCATTAGCTTATAGCTCGTGAATGTAAATAATCTTGTGAACCATTAATTTTGAATTCATATTCATAAAAATAACTGAAACCAAAATTCTCCCCAAGTAGTATTGTTTTTATTTGAACGTTACATAATCAGTTTAGGCAATGATAAAATTTTCTACATATTTTATGTTTATGTAGTTACAAGTATGATATACTCATGTGCATGTAAAATTTTATTTCATTTCCACAGTAAATTCCTTAACCAATATTCTTTTCCTTCACATATTTGTCTTTTTCCAAATAGGAAAATTCATTTAAAGTATTATGCAAGAAAATACAGGACAAAACTTGCTCTTCAGTCTGTGAATATTATTACAATGCAACAATAAGAGTTTTGTGGTGCTTTCTTTTTGTTCTCAATGACTATGGGTGATGAATTCCATCATGATACATATTTTATAGAAGTAGATTTGCAAGAGTCCATGACTATCTATTTATTTATTGATGTGTATATTTGGTACAGGATCTCACGCCACAGGTCGGCCTCATAGTCATCCTCTAGTTTCGAGCATCCCCAATGCAGGGATTACACGTGCATGACCTTGCCTGGTCTTGGTGGCTGCTTTACCATGCCTGGGGGCAGAGTAAACAATGTGGCCCTGTGAATTGAACCTAGGTCCCTGAGGTTGCCTAACCAGGCATTAGTGAGCTGAGCTATGTTGCTGGCCTCTCCTTGGTCATATAGATTGCAATTCTCACAGATTAATATTTTGTTTCATTTATTTTATTACTGTTAATAAGAAATAACTGTGATAGTTTCCAAATACATTAGTAGCACATTCCCAATGATTGATACAATGCATATTGTTGTCCTGGTAGTAGTTCTTCAGAGCATAGGATGCAGACATGATATTTTTTCTAATCATTATTGATATAAAATTTTCTTGTCACTGAACTAAAGGAAAGTAGTTGTATACATAGTCCAATATTCCATGATTGTAGTGGGTTATTGGCAGAATTGGCAATGTTAGAAGCTATTAATTTAAGTCTTTTATAGCTCAACATACTGATCTAGCTTTACTTTTTATGCCTCATGGTTAAACTCTTCTGCTGGGTGGTTAAGGGCAGGTTAAAGCAAGAGCTGTATAACAGAACATATAACTTTTGTATCTCCCAAGGTCAGTCAATTCCCCTCAGTATTTACCTTGAAACCATGTACAGTGCTTTGTAGGTCTGTTGTCAGTGTCAGCCATCTGGATGAGTCACAGCAATTTCTTGTTCAGTTTACTCTCTGTGAAAGCCTGAGAGAAAGTTTTCTCTCTATGTGACTCTCCTTTGGCGCTCTACATATCTTCAATCCCTTTCCTCTGTATCCCCAGAATCTCCTTGAACAGAAAATTTGGGAAACTCTGAGTTATAGGGTTTTACAGCACACGTTCTCTTATGTCCTAAGTCCTCACTGACATTGAAGGGCTAAGGCCAAAATATTTATTATCCTTGTAGTCCTTTTTCTCTAGTTGTTGGTCTGTAAAACTATGTTCTTAACCTTCCAGAAGAGAAGCTTAGTGACATTATTACTCTATAACATAGGTACTTGAGCTCAGTATCACTGCTTTTCTGAATATCATATGTCTTAGACTTAACTTGAAATAGGTATTTTCCATCAATCATTGATATTCTAAAAAATCATTATAGAATGTTATACATTTTTACACAGGAATTCAGATATCTAAGCACATAAAAAATTATAGCCAGTCAACCCTATGACATTTTTCCTTATCTCTTAGTCTGTTTTAATATCCATTTTTATTTCTTGTGAAACAAATGTTTACTTGAGGGAGAGCATAGTGCAGACTAATATTTTGGACTCACTAGAAAACTGAGTTCTGGGTCCACTGTCACAACAAACCCAAGAGATAGTCTAATCCAGTCCAATCCCCTTTTTTCTTCATTGTCAAGGTCTAGTTTGATGGAGAAGAGGGCCCTGGGCCCTGGGTCAGTAAACTCATGGACAGAATAAAGTTCTAATTTTGGTCAAGCACAGCTGAATGAATGTTCATCAGCAAGAGCATGAGAAATTCCAGGGTTTGGAACCAACTTTGTAAGCTTCCCATATTCCTGTGGATTTTCGGTTGCAGAAATCCCACTTGACAGAGATCATTTTCCCACTCTGAAAGTGAACAATAATGACTATTATCAAATATTCCTACCCTAGTCTTCTCTATAACAGAAAGTTCCCCCCTGAGATAAACTTTGCCAAAGCTTTCACTGAACATAGAAGGGAAATTAATAAATTCCAGTCCCTTTTAGCTTTCTCTAACACTTTATTAAAAAGAAGAAACAAAGCACTTGGAAACACTGATGAATGTCATAGCCCTGAGATATATGCTACTGAAAATCTGACATTTCATAATATGATGACACATTATAGAATTTGCAAATCCCCATCTCCACTCCCTGCTATCTTGTCAACAAAAATCCAGTATTCTAACAGTCAATGATAAACGAAAATGCTGCAGAACACCAAATTTCTAAGAAGAGCTACTTGGAAAAAATCTAAATTAACAGGGAAAACAGAAACAAGGACACAAGAGGGCTTTGGAGCCTCTATATCCTATGTAAAGAGCATACATTGAAGACCTTCCGTTGTTACTCAGCTTCAAGTAAATATACTAATGATCTCCTTGCCTCGTTTATCATCTTCTACTACAGTGTTTCCATTGCTTCAGAAAAATGTGGAAAGGCCCACTAAAAAGCAAAAAGAAAGCACAGCCTGAAATGGTAAAGCAAGCACTGGAACCAGATTTGGAAGAGAAAAATGTTGGAATTACTGGAAAGGGAATTTAAAATAGTGTGATTAATGTCTCAAGAGCTATATTGTAAAAGTAGGCAGCATGTAATGCTGATGGTCAATGTACACAAAGACATAGAAACTTTAAAAAATAGTCAAGAGGAATTCATAGAAATCAAAGACATTGAAAAAGAAATGAAGAATATATTTGAAGGATTCAGTAAGAGACTAAAAATGACAGGAAATGAATCATTGAGGTTGAAGACAGGTAAATTTCCCAAATTAACATATAACATGATGGAAAATGAATAAAGAAATAAGCCTATGGGCTTAAAACTGGGGCTGAATATGAAAATTGTTGGAAAAATGAATGACAGAATTATATGCATATTTGCTTGGAATAGTAGGAAAAGAAATAAAGAAGATAAATAGGAATATGAAACCTCAAATAACAATGCTGACACTAAATCCTATATTGGAGAACCTGAGAAAAGACAAAGCAGTATAAATATCCAACAACTGTGAATATTCACACGTAGTAATCATATATTTTTACTGTAGAATACCAATCAATAAATCAGCCATAAGTAGAAAAACAACTAATCTACACAGGACAAGAATTACAGTAGATTTTTTAACAGCAGGTAGGAAAACAACAAGGGAATTGAGTCTAATGTTTTTTTTTTCTTGTTTTTATTTTCTTTATTAATTAATTAAATTTTTATTGCATTTAATAAGAAAGAATAATGTGACAGTTCCACAACGCAATGGTATATTTCCAGTATTTGATACAATGCATATTATTGTCCTCCTAGTAGTTATACAGAGCACAGGGTGCAGACATGATAATTTTTCTAATTGTTATTGGTACAAGACTGCCTAGGACAACTTAAAGAACCTTCTACAACCTTTTTTTTTTTTTGCCAGCTTAGCCTGCCCTGGGGGTGGGACTGGTGCAGCATGTGATGTGAGTTATCTAAACAGATACTTTAGACAGCTGAGCTATCTTCCTGGCCCCTACAAACATTTCAATAATGAATAAATAAATAAATAAACAAGCAAACAAATAAATAATTTGGTACAAAGTTTGTAGTTTCAATCCTTCTCATAGAAAAATATTAAAAGCTGTCATTCTTAAAATTTATTTATTTATTTA
The DNA here is from genome assembly GCA_004027025.1 of Myocastor coypus. NCBI lineage: Eukaryota > Metazoa > Chordata > Mammalia > Rodentia > Myocastoridae > Myocastor > Myocastor coypus. The sequence goes on from PVJA010008722.1 coordinate 40,462, forward strand.
TTTATTTATTTATTTATTTATTTATGGCCAGCTCAACCTGCCTTGGGGATGGAACTGGCACAGCATATGATGCCAGGGTTTGAATCACGGTCTCTGTGATTGCCTAACGTTACCTAAGCAGGTGCTCTAATCGGCTGAGTTGTGTTGCCAGCCCAACCAGCTCTGAGTCAGCAATGTCACAGAACTTATTAGCTTCTAAACTCCAGTGGTGAAATGGGTATAAGAAAGATATTTCTACATGAAAAAGGGGAAATATGGCAAAAGGGATATCAAGATTTGTATTAAGGTGTCTTGCCGAAGGCTCATGTAGTCAATGGGGTGGCTTCTAGTGTTTTTGATTAATTCATAATCCAATACTGGAATTATGGGTGTGAGTCCTGGGGTAGATAACCTGCATTTCACTATAAGGAGGTGAGAGAGGCTTGCTAGAAGGCATAGCTGTGGCCCTTCCCTTTGTTCTTTACCATTTTCTGCACCCATGAACCTCTGTCCTCTACCATATACCACTGTGCCTTGGAGCCAATTGAGAATGGACTGAAATCTCCACTAACAGTGAGCAGAATAAACTTTTCCCTCCTTAATTTTGGGTGTGGGGTATTTTGTCCCAGCAACAAGGAAAAGTAATTGAGACAAGAATTAAGGATAACATGCTAAACCAAATCCAAAACCCAAGTAAAAATCTAGAGCTCCAGAATAACGTCTGCCTTGAAGCTCCAATAAATTCCTAGTCACAGGGATTGACATTGGGCGCCACCCTGTGGCTTTGCTGGGTGTTACCCATGCTGCAGCTCTCAGGATGGATGGGTCAATCTTGTGCCTGTGGGCTGTCACATGCCGGCTTCTCAGCACAAAACTCCACCAAATGCCCGTGGCTGTCACCCTGCGACTGCTTCATTGAGTGACTCTGTGTCTGCTGCTTTAGCTGCACAGCCCTCCAGGGCAGCACCTGGGAGTGGTCTCATTTGCTGCTGTGCACCCTGCACTCTGATGGCGCTGGGTGAGCTGTGGAGGTTTATTATATGTGAAGCTTCTGGACCTTAGCGAATCTAGATGTGGTAGGTAAGGAGGGCTACATCAGAATTTTTCTGCTCTCAGAGTCCTAATATTTTCTGCCTCTGTTGAACTGGATCATCTTAGACCCTTAAAATGCCTGCAGAATGCTTCTTCTATTGCACTAAGTAACACTGGACTCCTCCATCTCCATGCTTACCTCCTTATGAAATGGTCACTTGACCACACCTTCATCATTTTCTTCTGAATAGATTCATCTTTACAATACTATCAAGCAAAGCATTGTTTTGTAAAATCTTCAAGTTCTGGTTCCTTCACAAATCATCTCTTAGTTTTTTTTCGTCTTCCATTTTGCTACAATCAATTAAGTAAAGATACTTCATAACACCGAAACCTTGCTTAACCATTGCTTCTAAATAACATAATAATATTCCATGGTTTTGCTTCTCAGTTTGGTCTTCTTTGATATCTTAGGAGGTGCTTGATCCAGTCATTTTATTTGTCACTTCAGAACAAGAGGACCTCTTCATTAGTTTACCATAATGTATTGCTCATTTTATTATGAGAACCTGAATAAAACAAGATTTTAGCATCTATGATCCTTCCAATATTCTAATCTATACATGATGTTATAAGTAGTCCCTACACAGATTCAGGCTTGTCTTATTTTTGTGTTGTGTTTCTTTACAAGATTCATTTATGGACTGCTTAGGGTTGTAGGTTGATGTTCCATTGTACACACTGAGAAGGGATGTCTCCTTTTAATCTGTGTTATAAGGAAATATTAATCTCATCTGTAGGCTGAAGCCTCATTACTTATTCATTTCCTAAAACTCTACTTTGAAATACAGCTGTTTTTGCCGTTATTAAATTTTAGCTTCAAACATGAATTTGGTTTTCAGTTTTAAAAATCAGAACCACTAATTATTTACAATGATATAAACTAACCCTAGGCAGACTCTGAAAACTATCTAATAAGCTACACCACAATGCTTCTGTATTAATTTATAATGAGGCAAAAAGAAGTGTCAAATGTTGCAAGCTCCAATCTTCCATTTATTTTATAATCATCATTTAAAGCATTCAAAGCATAGAAGTAGATATTATGGATTATAAACAGGAACACCTCTCAGAAGTTCCTGTAGAGATTCTAGTACTACAGCAAAGAACTATGAAAATCCCTCAAAAAATTGCTGATGCTGGAGCACTATTGAAGACTAGAATGATAAAGTATGACAGTTTATTAGGCAATTAGAAGATGTTAAAATTTGTGGGGTAGGCAAATTATATGATTAGAGTTGCAGTCAGGAAATATTGATTTTTTTCAGATATGTTATAGGTCTAAATTTGTTTTTCTGTTTAAGATTGATTTTACCATATTCTTGAGGAAATATCCCATTTTTCTTGGGAAATCCATCATGTCCCCAGTGTTATAAATACCTTTCTCACATGGATTGAGGAGAAAAGAGGAATTGGATAAATCTGTTTTTGTGTTGTTAGTACTTTCAAGAAAACAGAGCACTGCACCCTTACCTGGCAGACATTGACCTGATAGTTTGTAAGTAATTATTCAAATGAAAATCAGTAAGGAAAGAAAGAAACAGTATTAAAGGGTGGCTCCTGGTAGAAGATATGAGCATAATGTTGCTCTTGACAAATGTAATGGTAAATGATGGAAAATTTGTTTTTTTAAAGAAGGACAAGATCCTTACCCCATCCTGTAACTGTGTCCCCTTCACAAATTCTCTACCTTCCCTATTCTATAACATTTTGCCATGAAATGATGAGGTGGGGGGACTTATCTTCCACTCTTTAATCCAGACCAAAAGTCTAATTAATAATTTAAATGACCTTTTTATTTTGTCGTAAGAAATTCAGTTTCTTGGATGATTACTTATTATTTCAGATCCTTATGTGATCATAAATTTCATTTCATACACTATTACAGAAACACACTCTAATTAAACCTTCAGACTCAGATACATTGCGACATGTGCAATTTCTTAGAGCAAAAATGAGAAATGGTTATTTTGCAAGGCAGTTATGAATGTAACACTCCATCTTAGCATCTCCTGATTTTTTGCATTTGGATTCCCTGTCCTATTTTCTGGGGTGATAGGGCCCCAAATATTGTCATAGTGAAGTTTCATGTCTACTGTAAACTAAGTTACAAGTCACTGTTTTGTACATTGAGGACTCCTCACTAAATAATACTACTTCATATTTTATGAAATGTGATACTCAATTAGCTCTTTCACAGCTGAGACAATTTTCCCATATTCAAGAGAAAGAGGATTCAGACAAGTTCCCTACACCTGAATTTGCTGGACTGGCTGCAGTATGTACCATGCCTCATGAAATGCACTGACTGTGTACAAGGTTGAAAACTAATGTTAATTAGAATAATGAATGCTTGGTCTGTGAATCAATCTGTTGTCCAGAGATAAGAGGACATCTTAAATGTGGTGTCTCTGTCCTGATGTCATTGTCACTCCGCTAGTATTATTTGAATTGCAAGGCCTCAGGGAGGTTGCAGGTGTTCTCCATAGTGAGTGTTCTCAGCTCCTACACTTAGGCACATTAATATATTTTGATGTTAAGCTTCCTTTTATTAACTTAACTTATCTTTACTTATGACATATGTGTATTTTTTGAGTTTCATAGTTTTGCTTTTCTTTCCCTTCCTCAAAATTTTTTTTTTTTTTTTTTAATTTAGGTCATGCTATAGAGGGTCTCACTCTTTAGACTGAACTCATAGTCATCCTCCTGTTTTTATCCTCCCAAGTGCTGGGATTGCCCAGTCTCAGTGGTGATCTCAGCACACCCTGGGGGAGGGGCCGGCCCTGCACACTGATGAGGATCAAGGGTGGCCATCTGCACTCTAACTAAACAAGTGCTTTAGTCTGCTGAGCTACCAGGCTGGCGCTCTTTTCTAATTCTTTGGGCACGGAAAAATTATGTGATTCATGATTTGCTTGGCATCTTACTCAGCTTAAATCAAGCACACAAGATGAAATAGTGTGTGGTTTCTCTTCAATGAGAAACTGAAAGTGTAAAGAGCAAGACGTGAAGACAGATAACAGGACCTAGGAAGATAGATCTTTTGTAAATGGCAAGGGAAGTCAGAGACAGAGTCCAAGAAGAGGGTGGGGCATGGAGGGGATTGAAAACGTCCCAAGAAGCACTGTGCCCGTGCATCAGCTCCATAGAGGAAGAAAATCGTCCTGTCCTGCAAACGTGCAACGACAAAACACGAGTAATATCATATAGACTCAGGCTGACTTGATGTCTGTAGCTTTGTTCTTTCTTTTATTCTTACTCTATTCAAGTGAGAATCAGACCTAGATAAGCCACAGTACTTGTGGATCAGAATATTTCACCCCTTAACCTCTCATCTTATCAACAAAATCATCAGCATGCTATTTGAGTGCAGTAAAATTGAAGGAGTCCCAGAAAGACCTAATGCTGAATAGCTTTTGATAACTTTGATGACTTTGGTCTAATATCTTTAAAAAAAATAAAGCTTTATTCCCTTTTGAGTCTGGGTTTGTTTTATGTACTTATTTTCTTATTGTATGTTCTCAGAATTATAAAATTGAGATTTTTTTACATTTCTTTAGACTTCAAGTTTTAATTAATACCTCAACTATGCACCTTGATAAGCTTTAAAGGTAATATTACAGATTGTTTTTGTTCTCTGCTCCTTTAAAGCTCCAAAACCTTTAGCAAGACACCTGGCCTGTTAGCCTTTGTCTGGGGACCGTGGGTGGAGATTATTCCTTTCCATGAAAAACTAATTCACTAGTCTTTTAGGAACACGTTTTATGTCTAAAGAAGCCACACTGTCAGCTCGAGCCAGTCTGAGTAATTTAGAAGCCTAGTCCTTAACAAGGACAAAAATGTATAAAAAGTGCTGGAGATGTAGCTCAGTATAAAAGTCCTGGGTTGAGTCCACCATGACAAAACAAATAAAAATAAGAAAACAGATTTTTAAAGGGAGAAAATTTTTAATTGAATATACCACTAATTGATTTGTTGGCAAGTGGGTCTTAATTTGAATTCATCACTTCAGTTATGCTGTGTTCTACTGGATGCACTGCTTGATTTTTAAAAATTATTTCCATGTCCAGGAAGTCCCTGTCTTATCAATGAATTCCATTCTGGGAGAAATTTCATAAATCAGATACTTTGATGTTCATAAATCTGAAAATGAATGTTACACACCTTCAACACAAATATACAGTTTAAAGCATTAAATCACACAAAAACTGTGAATAAGTTATTTTTACTTCACAGTTACCTTAGCATGATGACACAGTGCTATCTTGTCACTTTTGTCTAATCTCCTAATTATTTTCTCTTTCGTTTCGTTGTCTTGTGCCTTCTCACAGGTCGTCTCATGACACATTGGCCCTTCCTTTGGCTTTTGGACGTTCCGAGCTCTGGTTCAGCACTATACTGCTGCAAACTATTGGTCTATGTTTATCTTGGTTGATTTAATATTAGGAATAGTTTTTGCCTTGGATCTCATATAGCCTTAGAATTATGTCAACAGGATGTTGTAGAGGGACATAAACCTCTTTCTCCATTGAATTTCTCATATTTGTATGTGAGACAAGCAACAACGCTTGTAAGCTTCTTTGCATAAAACCCACATTCTTAGTTTCCAAGGTTTAAAATTACAAATCTGTGAAATTCTGTATAGGAGTATCTTGATAGAAAAATAAGTTTTATGGCTGGGCCTGGTGGCACACGCCTGTAATCCCAGCACTTGGGAGGCTGAGGCAGGAGGATCCACGTGAGTTCCAGACCAGCCTGGGCTACAAAAGTGAATTCAAAGCCAGCCTGAACTGCATAGTGAGACCCTGTCTCAAAACGACAAAAAAAAAAAAAAAAAAAAAAAAAAAAAAAAAAAAAAAAAAAAAAAAAAAAAAAAAAAAAAAAAAAAAAAAAAAAAAAAAAAAAAAAAAAAAAAAAAAAAAAAAAAAAAAAAAAAAAAAAAAAAAAAGTTTTATGTATTGTTCGTAAATGCTGCTTTAATTTCCATGTTGTTGAGTATTAGTTAAGCTAAAAGTCCTATAAGGTGTAAATTTATTTAATATACCTAACCTAGCAAATACCACAGATAATAACACAGTACACTGTTATTTTTTTAAAAGAGCAAAGTACAAAAACAAAGAAGCATAAAGCAATAAAAATGATATAGATTTTCAAAACAATAATGGAAAACTAGCAATGGTTTGTTATATTGTTATCAAATTTGTTGGTCAGATTACCAGATATCGGTATGCAAGATACATCACACAAACCTTTACTCTTCCTGGGAATAAACTTGAACTTTTTTTCCCTTTTCTTTTTCTCTTCTTTTTTCTTTGATGTTTTTGGCCGAGGGTCTCACTACACAGCTCAGACTCATAGTGATCCTCCTGTGCTCAGCCTCCCCATTGCTGAGATTATAGGTGAGCCCCACCATGCCTAGTCTGAGTGGCCAGCTCAGCACATCTGGGGGTGGGGCCAGTGTTGTATTTGGTGCCAAGGATTGTGCCCAGGTCACTATACTTGCCTAAGCAAGCGCTAACTCCACTGAGCTCTCTCACTTCCCCCATTTCCTTTTTATATTTTTAAAAATTATTTTCAAGTGAGTGGAAAAATAATAGACAAAGCATTAGAAATCATATACATTTAGAAAAATAAGATGAATGGTATTCATAATTGGTTGTTATATTGTACATTTCTGTTTTCAATGTCACTGTTCAGATTATAGATATAAACAAATAATATCAGTCCAAGTAAAAAATTTAAACATTAACTGCTACATTCACAAGGCCAATATGAGCAGTATAATCATCTTACTTAACCTGTGTACATGCTAACATGATTTTTTCCTTCCTATTTTCCTATCCCTTCTCCTTCCCCTCATCTTAATTGTTTATTCCTTATGCTCAGCTTCTTTCCATTTTACTACATTCATTGTGTCTTTTAGATTTTTTTTCTTTCTTCCAGTTCTTACTCTAGAAAGACAATATGGTATTTACACATGTGAGTCTGATGTATTTCATTTATGAGTACACCCTGTAGTTGCATTCATTTTCCTATAAATGTCTCAAGTTTATATTTCCTTAAAGTTGAATAATACTCATTTGTATAAAAATACCATGTCTTTTTATCTATTCCTCAGATAATGAAACAACTTTGGGGTTGTTTACAAGATTTAGCTGTGAATGATTGTGCTGCTCTAAATAAAGGTGCACACATGTCACTGTAGTGTGATATTTATGTTCTTTTAGAAAAATACGCAGAGGGGAATAGCTGGGGTGAATGGAACTTCTAATTCTAGGTTGTTTTTTTTTTTTTTTTTGAGGCATCTCCACACTGATTTCCATAGTAGTTATAGAAGTCTACACATCAACCATCAATTAAAACTTTCCGCTTCCCTATACCCTCTCCAACTCTTGTTATCGGTTGATTTCTTTATGGCAGCCACTCCTATATAGTTTCTTTTCGGTAGACTTAGAGTTTCTGTTTTAATGTTTAGATATTTAGTCCATTTTTATTTTAGTTCAGTGTGTGATGGTAGACCTCTATGTACTTTTAGTTTTTGGCATGAATAAGTACAGGTTATCCAACACCATTTTGTGACAGTAAACATTTTGAAGTAGTTATTGATGATCTTCTGAATTTCAACAGAATCCATAGTAATTTCACCCTTTTCATTCCTTACTGATTGAATTTCAGTTGTTTCTTTTGTTTTTTGATGAGATTGGCTAGGGGTTTCTATCAATTTTACTTGATCTTTCAAAAAACCAGCTCTTTGATTTATTAATTGGTTGTATTGTGTTGTTTCTCTCAATGTAAACAATTTGCACTGTAGTCTTTATAATTTCTTGCCTGTTTTGGGTTTTGAGCCTGATTTTCTCTTCTTTTTCTAGAAGCTTGAAGTGACACATTATGATATTTATTTGTTCTCATTTTACTTAGTCATTTTTCATGGTCACCTGACTGCCTGGGAGCTGCAGCTCATTGCCACTGGCAGGCGTCACGAGGGTTGCATTGTCACATGCTTTGAACTGTACAAAAAAATCATAATTCAAAATTTGACTTTGCAAGTGTGCCACTTGGCATTATTATAAACTGGAAACCTTCTAGCTTGAATCACTGTAAGTGGGGAACCGTCTGTGCTAGGGTTTCCTAAACAATGCATGTGTGATATGAATCATTCACATACGTACCTAATATGACATAATCTTATTTATAAATTGGGATCTATCTAGTGAGAAGCATATATTTGAAATTGAAATCCTCAAAATATTTTCTTCTTTGTAACTTTCCTCTTTTAGTCAAGATAAATACTTAATTTGCAGTTTTTTAAAATTAAATGGTTTGTTCTAGGTAGTTAAAAAGTGATGTGTACTTCTGTGCTGGGCAATAGTATTCATTTGCCAATCATATTTTAAGTTTTGATCATGATGACTTCTCTTATAATGTGAGAATATTTATTTGAGTTTTGTTTATTTGTCTGCATGTGTGTTTTGCTTTATAATGGGAATAAAACTCAGGACATCAGGTGCTTGCAGTCAGGAGCTGTGCCACTGAGCTACACTCCTGACCCATTTACTTGACATTTACTAAGAATATTAGATTTCACCTGAAACAAGCTCTTCATCAGTTTTTAAATGCTTTGAGATTTGAATCTGTGTTCTGTAGTTAGTTGTTTTGTTTTGTTTTCAGAACATCTCTGGTCACTTGGTTACCACTCTTCAGTTTACCTTTCCTCAACTTTCTACATGATTCATTTATTTGGTTTATGTTCTTGGCTCAGATTGCTCTATACTATGTCTTAACAGTAAATATTTTAAAGAAACTTAGGAATAAGATTGGCTTATTAGAAAAACTACTGGAAATACACACACATACACACACACACACACACACGCACAATTCTGAATTTTCCTTTAGAATATACCACCATAGTCAATTTTCATTCCTTAAAGATAATTTCTCATATTTATTCATTTACCATCAAAGAGGTAGTCTTTAAGGATGATGAATTGATAGAGACTTCTGTAAAGCATTTAGCTCAGTGAATGGCAAATTGCTTTAAGTTCAATGATGTCACTACTACCCTTCCTAGTGGAAGCCAAGGACAATGGGGGGTAGCTAAACAGCACAATAAATCAATTAATGTACTCATATGCCATAATTGCAAGGAGGTAAACACTAACTTATGTGCTATAAATTAGAGACAAACTTTCAAAAGCTTTTGTCCATGCCACTTGAGATTTTGCTGGCTGATTCTTAAGTCATTTTCGCAAATGAAAAGCAATGAATTAATACTATGACAAAAAAAATTTATATAGGAATGAATTAGATTCTAGGCCTTGCCTATGAATAACCAAATTCTGTGTCTGATGCTTCTTAAATTGTCACAGATGGTAAAAATAAAATTCTCTCTAAATTTAATTTTAATCCTTACTTGAGATAATCATGATACCTAGATGAGTTGGCCTTTTCCCAATGAACTAAGTTTTTATTTTTCCATAAAGTGTTTTATATAATACTGAGCATAGGACAAGTTCAGTAAATGTCTCTTACTTGTACCACAGGGCACTATCGCTTAGTGAAAGAGAAATCACTGTCCTCATTTCAGAAGTTTAAAAGCATATGAGCCTGAAGGTGGCACTGTAATTGAAAAACAATTAAGTAGTCAAATGAATTCAAACTCTAATGTTCGTAGAATCGTAGGCCTATATATTTTCCACTCTACGAAGCATGACATTGCTGTAGCATTCATGTAATAGTCCTGGGAGGTAAATGAAACTGTGGCCAAGGCACCATTAGAAAGTGTAGTTCAATTTCAGCCCTGGCAAAAATCTGACCATTGTGTTTGGCATGCGTGCATTAGCTTCCAGATGGATAATGTTGAGTCAACCCAGTAATCAGGTCAGTAGGTCAATCCTGACAAGTGCTTTGTAGCTAATGTATCCTGGAAGGTTTTCAAAATATAGTCGTACTCAAAATCTCGTGGCTTACAAGAGTCATTTCAAGGGGTTCTCAGGAGTAGATGTAAGTGCAGGGAATTGTCTATCTCCAAAACCTATCATGCTATTTCTTTCATTATTCTTTAAGAAATAGTACTTTGAATATTAATCAATCATTTGTACAAATATTTGAAACTGTGTAGCCCTTCACCCTTAAGAACATGTTGAAGGACAAGAGCTGTTACAATCTTCCAGAGAAACCACTCATCAGAATTTTAATTATTGCAGAATAATACCATAAGGCATTTTCATGGCAACACCGGATACTCAAAGACAACAGTATAGAGTTGAAACATGATTTATTGATTATGTTGGTTGTTCTCATCACTTAAAATCTGGAAAAGTTGGGGTCAGGGAAATAGCTCAGTAGAATAAGTGCTTGCCTGGCAAACATAATGATCTGAGTTCAATTCCTGGTTCTGAAAAAAAAAATCTGGCAAAGCTGCTACCACTGCTAAGTCTCATTTGCATCATATGTATATTTGGATAACAACGGTTGCAATATATTGTTGCCTTAAGTTACAAATAGAAAGACAATAGCCAACACCAAGTGTGAAATGTTGCAGTTTTTGGTGAATGATGTAAAAAGCTCATCTGCTATTTTGATTTAGATTTGAAAATCATATTGAGTGTCTCTAGCTCAGAAGTGGAACTTTCCTATGTTAACTGGCTTATGAAGACAATATACTTATCAGCAGATTCATCAGTAGTCACATGGAGAGGAAGGGTGGTATCTATTTTCTCATCACTGAGACCCAACACCTGACACTTGTAACTTGAAGAAGAAAAGGTACTTTTAGGAATGCATGGAGCAGGAAAAGAGGCTCATGGCATGCTGGCCCAGAAATAGCACGAAGAAAGGAGAGGCAAAGAGACACTTGCCTTCCAAGCTGCACATCTAATGACCCTCCTCTTCCAAAGAGGTCCAATCTCACCAGCCATCTATGCTCCCTCATAATACCATTGTCTTCTAAAAGACCTGCCTGGGGCCCAGCAGGATGGCTCAGCGGTCTAAAGCGCCTGCTTAAGGAAGCTTGGGCAGCTGCAGGGACTGCGGTTCAATCCCCAGCACCACATGCTGCGACAGCCCTGCCCTCAGGGCAGGCTGAGCCAGCCATAAAAATAAATAAATAAACAAACAAAAGTTCTGAAACAAGAAAAAAAAATAAAAATTTCTGAAAAAAAAAAATAAATAAATAAAAGACCTGCCTCTGAGTATCATAGGCTTTGAAGAGACATTCACATATAAACCGTAACTGGTTCTTGGCTCCTCCTCTCTTGCTCTGCTTCCTGGTCACCATAGCCTGAGAAGCTTTCCTCCTCTACACCTTTCTGCCTTAGAGTTGGCAAACTTTGGACTGAGCGTCCTAGAATCCATGACTCTTACAGATCGCTCCTCCTTCAAGTTGCAGGTGTGAGATTTTTTTTTCCTAGCTACAGGAAAGCTGACCAAAAGATGCACATTCTCATCACTGTCTTGCAAAAACTAAATTGTGCTACCTTAAAATCTTCATAGGTTGAGACATTCTACACAGCACTGCACCTTAAAGTAGATTTACTAAAGCTATCCTGATTTGTTCTGTGGATGCCAAGAACCCATCAATAAATTGACCTAGCTATAAATTAATAGCTATAAAAGTCAAATGGGTGCTCAACAACGTGATAGTCTTGAATATGTTTCTTTCTTCCATCTTTTATTTGTTTACTTATTTATTTTTGAGGCAGCATCTCACTATGTAACACAGGCTGCCCTGAACCTACTTTTGAAGCTAAAGCTAGCCTCCAACTAGTTCTGATCTTCCTGCTTCAGCCTTTCAAGTGTGCACCACCACACCCAGATCTTTCTTCTGTCTTATTACTTTCTTACTCTTCAAAACTACACTCAAACTTCACTATTCTCCTAGGCCTATTATCTCATTAAATTCTCTTTATTACACTTGAACAGATAACCCAAAAGATCCCTTGAAACAAATTCAAACATACATCAGCACCTATATTTTTGTTCAAATTATTTACTTAAAATCTTTTATTAAAGCAAATTCCAAGTGCCCACCAGAGCTCACAAGCAGATACTCAGAGATGTTAAATAAATGAAAACAAAATCAGGAAATAATAATCTAAGTAGGTCAGAAAGACAGAACTGTTTAAATTTGAATAAAGCATATGATTTCCTGATTACTTTTTAAATACAATATGCTATGTCTTATTTTCATAAAAACTCACACTGATATACAGGCAGTTGCCAGACCAAGATGGTAAATTTAGATTGAGGGACCATAAGTAGGTTTCCTGAATTATAATTTAAGCCTGTGTTGTCCTTTCACCATTCAATTATTTTCTATATACTACATGGCATTATGAGTGTTTAGCATGAAATTTAATGCTTATATGCCAAAAAACCTAGAAACATAAGGTAATGTACATGGATGGCAAGTACTTGGTCCACTTATATTGAATCTTAGATTTCTTCATTCATTTGGTAGCCTGGAAATACTAATTTTTAATTGTACCATTCTTAGTAACCTGGAAAGCAACCAAATTCAAGTTTATTTCTTTGTTTTACGTATTTAGTACAGTTTCTAGAGAATCTCACTACACAGATCAGACTCATAGTGATCCTTCTGTTTTCAGCCTCCAAAGCACTGGGCTTCCAGGCAGAAGCCACCATGTCCACTCTCAATCTCCCTCTCAGCATGCCCTCGGGGGCAGGGCTGGCACAAGATGCTTGAGATTGAACCCCCAGCCCCTGCATCTGCCTGAGCAGGAGCTTTAGTCCACTAAGCTCGCTGGTTGGTCCTCATATTCAAGTTTCAATGACTGAATACATGGCTTAAATCAGGTAGCAATGTATGAGATATTCTAATCTTGTTTGATGCATGATTTTTGTCTTTCCAACCATCAGCTTAGAAGGTACACAGCAGACCTTGAGTAACATTTCTCAGGTAGTAGCTGACATGTTGATTCCTTCTTTTGTGTTAATATTTACAAACTTTCCATCATGAGCGGAATATTCTCTAACAACAGCTGAGCACAACTGAGCAACCAGGCGACTTGGCAAGGAATTTGATCAAAGATGATTCTGCTTTTTCTGGGGATATATTTTTGGATGAGTTTACCACTAATCTAGGAAATGATCAAAATACATTATGCTCCTTGATTGGCTGGACTTTAATTCAATCAACTGGAGACCACAGTAGAACAAAAGAGCTGGCCATTTTTTTCTTTTCTTTTTTTACAGAAGGGTCTACAGATTGTTCAGTGTCTCACTACTAGATCTGGCTCACATTGATCCACCGGTTTCCAGCCTCCCAGGAGTTGGGATTACAGGTATGCACCACCACACCCAGTCTCATTTGGCTTCTCAGCATGGGGAGGGGGAAGAAGGGTAGGCACATAGGCCCAAGGCTGGGTATTTGCCATCTCAGCTTGGGGTTGGGGGGAGGCATGGCAGAACTGGGTATCAAAGCCCCTGCTCCTATACCTGCTTGCAGGTACTTTAGTTGCTGAGCTATTTGTCTGGCCCTGGTTCTCTTCAAAGTAGGAAAGAATTCTGCACTGCAGTTTTTGGAGCATGTATGACAACAGTTCTTTGTCCTGGTACTGAGACTTTGGCTTTTCCTAGATTTCAGTTCTGCAAGCTTTCATCACTGTTTGATTGACTGATTGATTGATTGATTGATTGATTGACTGAGACAGAGATTATCTCTGTAGTACAGACTGGCCTTCAGCTCTGAGCAGGTTAGAAAGAGAGACACAGAAGCTGGCTGTCATGCATTGTAGTTTTCTGGAGAGAAGATCTTCTGAAACTGATACAGATATTTAGCTAAAGAGTTCTTTAAACATATTTGCAAGGCATCTTGAATTCTTTTTATTACTATTACTGGGTTTGAGTTTCTGGAGTCTCCTCGCAGAAGTGGTTTCTAGGTTCTGCCTTGAATAAAGATCCAGACAAGAGAAGCACAATCGGTAGTAAGTTTTTATATTTATTAAAAGTAGGAAAAGAAAATATGTACTCTGAGCTCATTTGGGCTAAGGAAAAGGTATATGGCATAGCCTGAAGATAACTATTGTGAAAGAACACAGCTGCAATGAGCATGAGATCAGCCTCCTTTCAGTATCACTCACTGATTAGGTTGACCCCAACCTGTGGAAACCTTATTCCATTTCTCTCAAGAAATCCACAGGCACTCAGTTTTTCCTTTCCTATTTACTGCTTTTTGGAATGTAAAGTTCTTTCCTATCCTGATTGTGTTATTGGCTTTATTTTTCTCTTCTGATATTGGGGATCAAACCTTTTGCTTATCAGGCAGGCACTTCTGCTACTGAGCTATTTCAATGAGTCTTGGGATTTTAAATATTTGAGATAGCATTGGAACGAACTAAGTCTCAGTTTTGTTGGAAGAGTGAGTATTTTGCTTAAAGAAGTGAAATAAATTGGGGGGGGACAGGTGAAATATTATGGGCTGAGTAATACTAGTGCAAATTTTAAAATTTATAGCACTAATCCCCAATTTAAGTCTATTGGGAAATAAAGTACGTAAGGAGGTAATGAGTAAGGTGATGGGGGAGACTTTCCTTTCATAAGGTGAGGCTGGCGTCTGCTGATGGAGGAAAAGGAAACAGACTTCTCCCACATGCTGCCTCTCTTTCGCTCTCATTTCTCTCCACTTGCACATGGACAACAGATCATGAATAACTTTGCTTTGGTCTGACAGTCTGCACTGGCCTTTCTAATAGATACAGGCTCTAAGCCCCAAACACACTGCCCATCTGTGCCTGTAAATTTTCTAACAGCTACATAAAAACCATAATGGCGACATTTCACAGGAACATTTCACTTAACCTGATGTGCTCACAGCATCAGCACTGTAGCGTACAGTTTACATGCAGACTCAGGCCTTACCAAGATATTTTCTATTCTTTTATTTGTGTTTTCATGGTAAGAGTTAGAATGGTGCTGTGCATTTCATGCCTGCAGTGCAGCTCTCTTCACATCCTGCATAGAGTCCTGTGGCTCGATCACTCCCGTTCCTCATCCCCTCCCCTGGATATTTGCTTGGGAAGTTATATAATGTACTCTGACGTTTTAGTGAAAAACCACCCTCTTGGGTCACCTTATTGCCATGCTACAGACTTTGAGAATTCTGTGTTTCTTTATTATGGCAGTTTCATTGCTGTCAATTAACCATGGTGCTATCTGTTTAAAGCTGTTGTCTTCCTTAAGGAAGGCCTCTGGCAACTCTTTGTATATGTGTATAGCGATCTCTCAGTAGCCATGGCAGATTAGTCAAAGTATCTCTTATAGATGCCAAAGTACATGAATGTACAACTCTCTGTCTCTCTGTCTCTCTGTCTCTATCTCTGTCTCTCTATCTTTCTCTCTGTCTCTCTGTCTCTGTCTTTGTCTCTGTCTCTATCTCTCTCACACACACACATACACACACACACACACACACACACACACACACACACACCGATCAGTACCTTCCAATTTAAGGAAAACCCAGTTCAAATTTAAACCACTATGGAGGTTCCTCAGAAATCTAAAATGAGATATTACTCTGTACCCAGCTATTCTGCTTGTAGGTGTCTTCCTGAAACAGCTAATGATATTACATTACAGCGCTATCGTGCTTATCCATGTTTATAGCAGCATGATTTCAAATGACTAAATCTTGAAAGTGAATTCTTTGTCCATCAGTTGGTGAGTGGATAAAGTAAGTGTGGTATTTACAAACACAGTGGAGGATTCCTCCTCAATAAAAGATAAACAGATTATTTGTAGGAAAGTAGATATACCTTTAAACCATAATATTAAGTACATTAGCTGCAAAAACTTAAATATCATATAGTTTTGCTAATATGAGACACCCAAAATATCAATAAAGATAGATGGTAGGATACATGTAATTTTTGTAATACATGCCAAAAGATGGGTGGAAGAGCATGAAGCACTGGAGGGAGGTGGGGAGGAGAGGAAAGGAGAATGACCAAAAAACAGAGCAGTGTTGGGCAGTGCACCACTCCCTATAAGAAGTGTCATCATTGTATATTACAAACATGTGCTAATAAAACATAGAAATGGAAAAAACCCTTGGTAATATTTACAATTGTACAATTTATTTCTCTGTGGATTGCCATAATACTTGCTTTGGTAAGTAAGTATTATGACAGTAATACCTTTGGCTTTCTATTACTTTATTATAAGAGTTTTAGTTTTTATTTTAATTGAATATTGTTAGTTTGAGGCTTGCCAAATAATTATTACCATACAGAAACACAGCAATGTATCATCACATGGTCACTTATTTTGTGACCAGAGTAGCTGAAACATATATTAAAAACCTTTAGCAATGCTGGCCAGATAGCTCAGCAGATGAAAACACCTGCTTAGATAGATGCAGAGACCAGAGTTCGATCCCCAGGCGTGAGGTGCTGGCACCACCCCCAGGACACACTGAAAGGGCAATTGAGACTGGGCCTGTCGGAGCACACCTGTAATCACAGCGCTTGGGAGGCTGAAAGCAGGAGAATCACCATGAGCCTGAACTGTAGTGTGAGACCCTGTAGACCCTGTACTAAATACATTAAAACAAACAAACAAGCAACTCAAAAAACCCCACATCAATCAAACAACAACAAAACAAAACAAAAAAACTTAAAACTTCAGCTCATAACAAATTTTCCTCTTCACATAACTGCGTTTTATTTTCGTGTTTTTTTTTTTCTGAGTTTTTTTCTAAAATTTCAAAGGTTTTTCCATTAACATATATACACTATGGAAAGGAGACTGTCAAATTTAATCCACCCAAGAAGAAAGATTCTAAGCAGAGTTATACTTTTCAAGGATGTGCATAGTTCAGTGGAGACTAAAAGGCAGAATTCACAAGGAAGGGAAATTTCAAATGATAAATAAAAAAAGGTTACTTTTAAAACGATAGTAAAAGAAAACCTCACGTGTAGAAATGAGAACTGTGCAGTTTTAGAAAAGTAGCAAAACCACCTTCTGGGAATTAGGAGCAGCTGAGAGTAGCTAGAATACAAGGCATAAGGATGTTAACATTTTGGAGGAAAAGATGGAGAAATGATAAAAAAAAGTTTCTACTCTCTCTGTTCCATCCCATCCATTCCATCCCACTCTGCTCCCCTCGAGCCTACCCCATGCCATCTCACCCCACTCCACTCCACCCCACCCCATGCCACAGCACTCTATGTGACTTTATGTTACTTTATATTGTTCAGTACTGGGAATTGAAGCCAGCGCTTTTACAGTTCTGTACAACTGCAGCCTCTTTAATTTTTTTTTTTTTTTTTTTTTTTTTAGACAGATTCTCTGCAAATTGCTAAATTCCTTAGCCTTAATTCTGTAATCCTCATGTCTCAGCCTACAGGAATGCTGGAATTATGGACAAAAGAAAGTATCAGCATAACTGACCTCACAAGATTTTTTAAAATTTTATCCTGTAAATGTAGGAAGACATCAAGTATCTTTAAACAAGTTAGTATATCATTGTCTTTATTTGAAAAATAACATCCCTAAGGTAATGTAGAGGATGTCTTCTATGTGTGCACAATTTTATGCTTAAAAGTCTGAAAAAACAAATTCTTACCTTCAGTTGTTTTCTTCCCAGGACCCTAGGACAATCCTCAGTTTATAATGCTAATTAATTATTTGATTTAAAATAAGCAACTAAGCCAGACAGGGAGGCCTAGAAGTATTATCACAGCACTCTGGATGTCAAGCCAGGAAGATTTTCACTAGTTTGATTCAAGCTTGGGCTATAAAGTGAACTCAAGACCAGCCTGAACTGCATGGTGAGACTCTATTTAAAAAGATGAAAGAAAGAAAACGAGAGAGAGAGAGAGAGAGAGAGAGAGAGAGAGAGAGAGAAAAGAAAGAAAGAGAGAGAGAGAGAAAGAAAGAAAGAAAGAAAGAAAGAAAGAAAGAAAGAAAGAAAGAAAGAAAGAAAGAAAGAAAGAAAGAAAGAAAATATTTTTGGAACATGTTTTTGCAAAACACAGAAAATGTATTTGACATAACCTTAATATAAGTGAGTAATCTGGTTGTAAATCTGAACATTTTTATTTTAAATTTGAACCTGTTTCTTCATCTATCAAAATGTGAATGTTCAACCTATCTGCAATGGTTACTCTGAAACATTTTCTTAAGATAAATACTTTGATCATATTTTCTTCCATAAATTCATATTACCTAACAATTTTCCTGGAATATTTTTTTACTAAGATAGCACATTTTTAACATGAACCAAGTGAAATGCTACTAGATTTACATCACCATAAAAATGAAGTAATGATCTACTACCAAAGATAATTTTATTTCAATATGTCAGCTACAAAAGATATAAAAGATTTTTGTGAAAGTTTTAAAATTCCAAATTATACACAATAACTGCTGAAAATAAGAATCAAAGCTTAGTTACACAATGAGTTTTAAGTCTTTCTAACTGATCCTGAACAAAAAAAGTCCTGATTTTATTCTGCACAGACGGTAGAAAGCAATATTCTTGTGCTGGCAAAATATGTGCAAACTGAGAGGATTACCTGATTTATTAAAATTGTTCCTTTAGCATCCCCTTTCCTGGGAGCTTTAAGACATTTCCAAGTAGATGAAAAGCTCTCAGCGACTTCCCAGAAAATCGCCAATGCACTTTGGATGCCAGTCGCTTTGACAGGACAGAGGCAGAGGTGTAGTAAAATTTTACATTGATAAGCATGCAGGGTCTCAAATGTCCAAAACTAAAACTTTTGTAATCTGAATTGCAGAGATGAAAGGCTTGGAAATGTTCCCAAATTTTAATTCAGTTTTGGGTCCTCCCAGTTTCCATTTCACCTCAAGTTCGTCCTCCGGAGGGTGGGTTCCTCCCAGGCACACACACCACCCGCCCTACCCTTCCATCCCATCTCAGAATCTTCTCAAGGCACAGCTCTGGCTAAATTCAGATTTACTGACCACCGGGGCCTTGTTTTTCTGGTTTTCCAATCCAAATGACGCTTTCTCACACTTATATTGGTTGAATTATTTAAAATGGTTTAAATGATATTTTGAAGTTTTTTTTGTTTTTTTTTTTTCCTTTTTATTAGCTCAATGTGACTTGGGGCCAAATAGCAATGAATACTTC
Organism: Myocastor coypus; assembly: GCA_004027025.1. Lineage (NCBI taxonomy): Eukaryota > Metazoa > Chordata > Mammalia > Rodentia > Myocastoridae > Myocastor > Myocastor coypus. Next base: position 59,651 of record PVJA010008722.1, read on the forward strand.
TACTGTTAATTTAAATAAATAAAAATAAAAGTTCGGGCACATTTCCAAATACTCTACATGAAGTAAAGCACAAAATGCAGTCCCCATTTCTCTCTTTAGTGTTCCACTGTAAAATTCAATCTATATACCACCAACTCATTTACATATAACACACCAGAATGATATTAAGTGCAATTTGGCATCAAAGATATATTATTAATATTAGTTCAGGTAAGTGCTAAGCTTTGGTTTTGGGAAGTGAATAACTGCATTTAAATTTACATGAATCAGAAAAGGTTGATTTCTATGCTACACTTGAATTACACAAATACTAAGCGTATCTAATTTGAGGAAAGTATATTTCCCTATGGACATTGCTATCACACGGAGTTGTAAGAGACATGATACCTGCAGCTCACTACCTTTTGTAAAAAAATGTAAAAGGGTCAGAACTCAGCATGCAAAGAAGGTTGAATGCTGCAGCTATGGAGCTAATTTTAGATATGATGTCATACTAAGAAAATAAGTGTCCAGCTTGAATGGATTTTGTAATGTGAGGTAATCACTTATACATATTTGTTCATGACTTCTGAATCTCTACACATTAAGACTTGAAATCAGAACAGCCTTAACAAGGTCAATAAAGTTTTAAGAACCAGTATTAGAGTGAATTAGTTTACCTATATTGGTTACTGTGAGGTAGTTTTACTCTGCACACACACACACACACACACACACACACACACACACACACACACAGTTATAAATCTAAGTGACTAGCCCAATAAACACTTGTGGATTAAAACAAGAGTCCTACTCATTATGATCATTCAGGGATCTAGACTGAAAGGTGTTTTATTTTAATATGTGTGTCTACATTTACCACTATAGCATAAAAGTGGCCTGATATTTTGACTTCATTTCTAAAATCTTCACTCAGAGCAACATCTGTCTCAACACTCAAAATCCCATTTCTTAGATGAAATCAAGTTAAATGCCCCAGTAGAAAAAAAAAAAAAAAAAAGGAGTTGGAGGAGCAGGAGGAGGAAGAGAAAGAACAGAGGGTTAGGAGGAAGTAGAGGAGAAAGAGGTGTGGTAGGAGGAGGGGCATGAGCAAGAAGAGAAGGAAGGACAAGGCGAAAGAGGAGGAAAAGGTAAAGGAGGAGGAGGAGGAAGAGGAGGAGGAGGAGGAGGAGAAGGAGAACATAATTGAATCTTGATATTTTGAATGTCACGCAAGGGAAGAATACACCTTATGTCCAAAATATTGGCTTGTCTTCTGAAAACTACCACATTGAATCATATAAGAAATCTAGGATAAGCCGGGCGTGGTGGCTCACGCCTGTAATCCCAGCACTTGGGAGGCTGAGGCAGGAGGATTGGTGCGAGTTCGAGACCAGCCTGGGCTACAAAAGTGAGCGCAGGGTCAGCCTCAACTGCATAGCGAGACCCTGTCTCAAAAAGACAAAAAAAAAAAAAAAATCTAGGATAATCATTCTCATTAGCTAACACTTATCCTTCAGTGTTTAATATATGATTTATGTTAGTTGATCAATAGACTTTGTTTAATTGACTATATGATTACAAATTCATCTCTTTAAAACAAATCAATCTAGAAATAGCTGACAAGAACATTAGCCCTGTCATTTAAAAACTGTTCTAGGCACAAGTGCTAAAAATTCAGAGTAGAAATGATGCATTGAACCCTCTTTGGGGCTTGAATAAAAGGGTTCCCATAGTCGTCCTATGGCTTTCTGATCCAAATTTCAAGTGACATCTACTTGGAAGGTAGATGGCATTGTAATTATGAAAAACAAGCATGTTTCACGCGATACCTCACTGAAAATACTGAACAATACCTAATGAGAAGGTAAGACTCTGACTGTCCGCAGTGATCGATTTTAGATGTTGGGAGCTATCATAGCTCTGAATCCTAGGTTCATCATTCACACAGTGAAGGGAGAACTACTTATCTTGCATCACTTTTCAGAAGTTGAAATACCAACCTTAAGAATATAGCTCAAAGTTGAGCAGACAGCAGACATATGTTAAATATTTATTTCCATGCATAACATTTCTCACATTACTTAAGAAGAGATAGTATTCTAGGTATACTAGTCAAAAGTGCAGGATATAGAATGAGATTCATACTTTTCTATTCTACCACCACTCTGTACGGTCATGTAGATGGACATTTTGAGATGTTTTTCCCTCCATTAGCTAAATTGGCACAACAAGAGAGACACCGAGCTCATGTGTTGATGTAAAATTAAATGATATAATTGTCCACAAATGAGTTTTACAGTTGGAGAAGAGTATTCAGTCCACAGAGCTCACCCTATATTACTTTTGTTACTCTTGCTGTATATTTTTTTTAATTTGAAACACTTTAATTGACAGAATCAGCTGCACATATGCAAGATGTACAATGTGATTATTTGTTGTACACATATGTAGTAACTGCTGCACTCAAAATCTACTCCTATGAAATTTTAGATATTCTCACTGAGGGATTAGGTGACATTGCTTTGTAAGCTGTCACACAATGCTAAGTGTTAGCATTCAATGTCATTATTTGATATTTTTTCACATTTGGAGTGTTAAAAATAATTGCATTAACTTTCTCACACTCCATTAGAGCAACAGTAAGTCAATTAATGGGTCCAAATGATCAATACATTTTTTTGATATTTTTACTGTTTGGAGAAAGCACCATTGTGTAGGAAATATTTTATTTAGAAATAAAAATAGTTATCTTCTCATCACAAAAAATCAAATAGATTTCAAACAGAGTGAATTTTTTTTAGAAAATTCTGAATTATGTGTAGAAGGTTGGTTGTGCTGCCTTCTGCTATGAGTATTGACATATATTTTAAACCATAGTTTTCACTCTTACACTTTCTGAACTGCCCTGAACCATTTCTGAACCATTCATATGTTTAACAGTAAAAGTGTGTTGATTTAGATTTTTTTTCAATTTTTTTATTGTTTAAATTTAACAATGGTAGCCGGGCGTGGTGGCGCATGCCTGTAATCCCAGCACTCGGGAGGCTGAGGCAGGAGGATTGATGCGAGTTCGAGACCAGCCTGGGCTACAAAAGTGAGCTCAAGGCCAGCCTGAACTGCATAGCGAGACCCTGTCTCAAAAAGACAAAAAAAAAAAAAAATTTAACAATGGTTCTATTACATATTTTCATCATCAGATCAGTTTAGATTAATACATATAGGTATATAAGATTGATCAAACGATTAAACATTAACCCTTCTAAATCCACATTACTTTTTTTGTTTCTTTTCCCCTTTCTTTTCTTTGAAATTTGACGTATTGCATATTGTCCTCACAATCATTCTACAGAGTACATTGTGTGGGCATGACCCACCTCCCTATTGATGTTGCTTAGAAAAAAAAAAAGAAAAAAAAGGAAAGAATATATTTCTCTTTGGACTAAGAGGAAGCAGAAGCATACACAGTCAGAGGTTTTGCAATTGCAGTGGGCCACCAGTGAAGCTTGTGATGTTGGAGGCTATTGAATCTAAGCCTCCTAAAGCTCATCTCACCAATCTAGCTCTGCATTCCATGCATTGTAATTAAGGATTTTTTTTTTCTTGCTGGGTGGTCAAGGGCAAG
>PVJA010008723.1:0-63187 GCA_004027025.1 Myocastor coypus
GCAACTTGTGATTGAGATTTTATTTTCTTGTATATCTCTTTAAAACTGTTTCATGTGACCTATTTCTTTCCTATATTGCTCCATCAGGGACTCCATCATTTTTCTATTCTAATATTTTATTGATGTTTTCTTTAGTAGTATTGAAATATCTCATTATAGTTATCCTTTCATTCTCTAATTCAGAGATTATTTCTGTTCTGTTCTCCTCTGTGCCTTTCTGTATTCGTTCCCCTACTTGGGATGCTATTAATTTAGACATGTATTTCTTAACTTAAAATACTATTTCTGCTCTGGTTTCCTGAATACCTTTCTGTAGTTGTTTTTCCACTTCATACATTTCTTTTTTTTAAACTTCAGATGTTATCTCTCTTTTTTTTTTTTTTTAAGAAGTATTTATTTATTTATTTCTTGTCTCAGAACCTTGGTTGGTTTGTTTATTCACTCATTTTTATGGCTGGCTCAGCCCGCCGCCCCGAGGGCAGGACTGGCACAGCACGTGGTGCTGGGGATCAAACCACGATCCCTGAAGCCGCCCAAGGTTTCCCAAGCACGGGCTTTAGACCACTGAGCCATCCCGCCGGGCCCCCAGATGTTATCTCTGATCTGAGTTGCTCTATACGTTTCTACACTTGTCTCTCTACCTCAGCTGCTACTGATTCAGAGGTTTCATCTGCATGATTCCCATTTTCTACCATGGCAGTGTCTGCTGTATTTGATTTTGGTGGGCTGGGGCCCTCAGATTGCATCTTACTCCATGTCGTTATCATTTTGTATGGAAGCAATCTTGGTTATGCTGTTAGCGTCTATGGGAGTTTGGTCTGGATCCTCCAAGTTGGTTCCCCTCCAGAAGTGTCTGGCTGCATATCAGAGCTCGGGTTGCTGGCTGCTGTGAGGCCTGTTGGGTTGGGACTGCGGGTGGAGATGCAGCTCTGGAGTTGAGGAGTCCTGGTAGGCTCGTAGGCCAGGTGGATTGCCAGACGAGTTGCCAGATGGGTTTGGTACTGAGCTTGGGCAGAAGGAGTCAAAAAAAAAAAGGTGGGGAGGTTAGCCGAGGGTCCTTACCTGGTGGGCACGCAAGCCAGAAGGGTTTAGGACCAGAAGTCTAGGAGGAGGAGCCAAAAGAAAGGGGGAGGCTGGCCGAGGGTCCTTACCCAGCAAGTGCGCAGGTCAGAGGGATTCGGGACCAGGAGTTGAGGAGGAGGAGCCGAAAAAAAGGGGAGACGGGCTGAGGGTCCTTACCTGGCGGCCACGCAGGCCAGACCAACAATGGTATTAATTAAACTTGAAAGTTACATCTACCACAGTTATCACATGGATTTAGGATTCTGACACCTGCTGACATAAAGAGCTTTGGAGAATCCACTTCTGGCTTTAGCAGATCCCTGCATGGAATCTGCAGTCACTATTAAAGCACCAGTAACAGTAAAGTTGAATGATATCAGTGTAATAAGGGCAGGCACTTTTACTTTCTGTACTCTAGAACACACATTGGTGCCATATACTACTTGGAGGGTTTGGAGTGCATCACCCCTTCCAATAGTACTGCAGTGGTTATCAAGGGAAACAAAACAGTGATGCCAACTTAGCAGATATTCAATTAGCAAAATCTCAGATTAACACTACAGAATTTGAGTAACCTGCATGGGGTTTTGCTGTAGCAAGGATGAGGCTAGAATACTTGGCTTTAGTTTAAAGACTCTTACACATATGCATCAGAATTTGAGACAAGATCCTTAGCTCTGGAATTAGAGATCTGGGTTGGACGACACATATTCTAATTTCTAAGCCAGATGATTAGCCTTTGAAATGTCAGTTTTTTTCATTTCTCATCTGTAAAAAGGGAATAATCTCATAAGTGAATTGATACACTGAACATTCAAGAGTGCCTTGAAGGTGTAGTTAATGTGGAGTCACCAAATATAGGCTACAGTTATAATGATAGGTCTCATGATTTTGAAAAATAGGAGAAAGATTATTTAGTGATCTAAGAAATAGCTAGGGCAGCATGGGCTCATGGGAAATACAGGCCAGTGGTCCCAATCACAACAGTACATTGGCTCACAAATGCTTTTGGTTTGTGGAAAACTTGGTTCACAAATAGAAGTGTTTGGGGCCCGGGAGATAGCTCAACAGTCTAAGTACCTGTTTGGCAAGTGCAAGGACCCAGGTTGGATCCTGGGCACCACATACTGCACTGGCCCTGGAACACCGGGCACACTGCACTGGCCCTGAAACTGGGCATGGTAGTCCAACGTATAATCCAACACTTGGGGTTGGGGAGCTGAAACAGGAGGATCACTACAAGTCCGAACTGCATAGTGAGACCTTGTACCAAATAAATAAATAAATAAATAAATAAATAAATAAATAAATTTAAAGAAAAACAAATGGAAGTGTTTGACAAAATTATGTTTTTGTTTGAGAACTCTGCATCAGGGGACAAACATGACTATGGCCATATTTTCCACATGGCATGAATGCAGTCTTTCCTTCCAGGGTCATGGAACAGATTAAACTTGTAAATCGAGGTGCCATGTAAAATATTATTTTGTGCATCCCAACTGCTACTATAGAGGTTTTCACATATCCTGAGATAATCATTTCACTATACTCTTCAAAATGCCAAGGTCATTTCAGCAATAGGGTGAAATCACACATCCTTGAAAAACCATCCTTGGTTTTTCTTCACTCCAAGGCCCTAGCACTAAAATAGCCTGGATCTATAGTACTTGTGATTTTTCTAGACAAACATGCTCTTACACATTCATGTGCTTTGTATCCTCTACTAGAATACTTTTGCTATTGGATGTGGTGGTTATGATGACTTTATTGTCTTTGGAATCCATCCTGGGGATTAAGGGAGATCCTCCATGTGGTTCAGGGGAATGGGGGGCGTGGGTCCTGTCTGACCCATTACCCATCTGTTTTGTCCTTCTTCCCATGCTGTGTTTCTCTGCTGCCACAAGTTAACTCTCTTCACTTCACAGTGCTGTCTCTGCCTTGTAGCCAGATGATCACCCACTGAAACAAATTAAACTCTCTTTTAAGCTGTGGGTGCTGGTTATGATGTTTCAGTCCAGGGAAGCACTAGCTTGCAAATACCATTTGATGGGAGTTCTGGTTGGAGCTCAGAAAAACTGAGTACTGATAGAAATGCAGACAGCAAAGACTGACTTAAGAGGTTTCAGCTAGGAATAAGGACTCCACTGACAGCTAAACTACAGGTCATGTGTTATAATGTGGGAGAAAATTTGTCCATGTTTTGTACATTTGCTGAGAATTTTCAGGAGACTGAGATTAAGGGTAGTGGATAATTAAGCTGAAAAGATATTTCAAGACAGCCTAATATTCAGTATAAGGCATGGGTACTGTTGTTTGCTTTTGGCCAGAGTTTTTGGTGGTAGGAACAAAAGGCAGAGCAAGAAAATTTGAAAAATTTAAATTTAGTTCCAGAAGAAGCTATGTATAAATTTGGAGTCAAAAAAAAAAAAAAGATATAGCCACTGAAGAGATCAACCTCATTAGAAAAAAAAAAATCAGTCAACTTGCACAGGAACAAGAAGAAATATACCTTGAGAGCAATCTCAGGAATCAGAAAGGCCTCAGCCATTGAAGGTTTCAAGGGCAGAAATGTATAAATATTTCTTTTAAGAAGAAAGTTCTTGAGATTCCCACCAAGAGAGACTCCTACAGAGGTGGCTCCCTGGAGTTCATTTCACCATGTTTAGCCATCCAGGCACTTAGGACAAAAGCAGCCATGATCTAGGAGAGCCTGGCTGGGGGTTCTTCTGATAGCAGACCTTGGCACCTCCCAAGTACTTCAGGTCTTAGTAGGTAGGAATTCTCTTTCTGGCTGTTCAGGGATGACTACACATTGGAGAGTTCAAGGGATTGTTCCATTCCTGGTTGTTGGAAGGTTAGGCAGAATGAGGAGCCTGCCACTATCTTTATTTGGATGTTACATATGGTTGAGGAGATATGTTTGGAAAGGAGTAGAACAAAGTTGAAAAGGAGTAGAATGTGGCCACTGAGGTCAGGGTTTCAACTTGATCTTAGTTGAGATCTAATCCAGGATTAGGAGGAGCACACTTCTGACTAGTTGGTTGTAACTGAGACATGGCCTTGAGGTCTATGTGAACAAATTAAAACTCTTCTATTTTAAATTGTTGTCTCAATGATGAGGAAGATAGTATTTTGTTCTCTGTGAGCATGTCCTGCTCACTAGTGCAAAGCCTTACTAAATGTGACTGTTCTGTCTGCTGCGAAAATCTGTGCTGTCAAGTGTTTAGGCTTCAGTTGAGTTTCAGACATCCTTTCTCAGTGGGGCCACCAGTATATTTTAAATTATCACATAAATTTTCCATGTGTCAAGACAGCTCTTGAAGAATGCATAAAAGGAAAGGGTTTTCAATATTTGCTTTCTGCAGAAAGACTTGAGCCAAAAGGAAAAAAGCAGGAGAGAAGACTGAACTATCATCGGTGAGAACAATATCCCATAGGTATTCTCAAAGACTAGAATAAAAATCCCTTAGAACCTAAGTTCTTTACCTGAGTGCTTTGAATTATAGCCTATTACTTCACAGACCAAAGGATAGATATTAGTTGATCTGTGAATTTAAAGAGGAAAAATATCAAATTGCTGGCCTCTGTGCAGATGCTCTGCTAAACAGTGGATCATTGCCTCTAATTAATTTTATAGAATGGTCATGGGAATCAACAGCACAGCTGCATCTTTGTGAGTGACATTTGAAAAATAATCGTTTATATGTTATCATTTTGGTTTATTTTCCATAAAGCACTGTATGATATAGCATCAAACATAACAGTAAAGCTTTACTTGATCTCTTTTAAATATGAAATATCAAGTAAATGAAAAATGACTCACTTTTAGTCTCAAATTCTCAGAATGAGCAAAATGAAGGCTTTAGTTGTTTTTTGTTTTTTTGTTTGTTTTGTTTTGTTTTGTTTTAGGACCAGGGTTCAAACTCATGACCTTGCATTTGCCAGGCAGGCACTTGTGCCACGGAGCTATCTCCTCAGCCCCGAAGGCTTTAGTTTTTAATTTTTTTATTTATTTGATGTAGGGTCTCAGGGTCTCACTATTCAGCTGCAACTCATAGTGAGACTCCTGTCTCAGCCTCCCCACTGTTGGAATTACAGGTGTGCACCACCATGCCCAATTTCAATACCTGGTTTGGGGCTGAGCCAGCATGGCATGCAGAACTGGGGATCAAACCCAGGTCATTGCACTTGCCAGGTAGGTACTTAAACTGCCAAGCTTTTTCTCTAGTCCCCAAAACATTTAGTTTTAAAATAACTAGAAAAGCTGTCCATTACAATGGGATATGTTCTAAACTTGTGATCAGTTAAAATGTTGTAGTATTTTTTATATTTATGTAAATCAAAAGGAAATAATAAGGCTGAAAAGATAGTTTAATGGTTTAAGCACCTGCCTTGTAAGTGCAAGGATCCAGGTTTGATTCCTGGTACCACATGCTGTGCTGGCCCTGGAACCAGGCATGATGGCACATGCCTATAATCCCAGCGCTGGTGAGGCTCAGACAGGAGGATCACTATGAATTTGAGCTGTGTAGTGAGACCCTGTACCAAATAAATAATTTTTTTTTAAAAAAGGAAAGAGGGCCCGGCAGGATTGCTCAGTGGTCTAAAGTGCCTGCTTGGGAAAGCTTGGGCGGCTTCAGGGACTGCAGTTCGATCCCCAGCACCACATGCTGCGCCAGCCCTGCCCTCAGGGTGGGCTGAGCCAGCCATAAAAATGAGTGAATAAACAAACAAAGGTTCTGAAACAAGAAAATAAATAAATAAATAAAATAAAAAATTCTTAAAAAAATGAAATAAAATAAATAAAAAAGGAAAGAATCAAAATAGGATCAAGAAACAGGAAAATTATACAAGAAAAAGTAGAATAATAAAATAGAGGAATTAATGCATTGGAAAAGCGAATTTAGAAGTAACAATAAAATTGTTTCACTGAAAAAGTTAAATCTTTAGATCAACAAAATAGAGAAAAATAAAAAATACACAAATAAGAAATAAAATTTGAAAATATCCATTATTACAGAAAAATGTAAATAACCAAAATTCGTTGCTTGATTAAACTTCATAAAATTACATTTCTTTGGAGGGAATGATGTGATTAACTCCCTGTAAAAACTGTTAAATTATTACTAAATAATTACTAAAGCCAACATCTGTACTAGGAAAATACCCAATAAACATAGCAGAATTTTGTCAGAGAGCAAACATCTAACAATTTTTGGTATGGTTTTTATGTATGTAAAACTGTCTCCTTACAGTTTTCTGTAGCTCTTCTAACAGCCTTTTTTAGTTCTTCTGAAAATGGAAATTCTGACTGTGCTAATTGGAACAAGGCAGAGAGGCCAGTTGCTGAATTGGTATGGAATTGCACTTCCATACTTGCACTTTTACAAATGACACAAAACTTGCATAGAAATTACTTTCTTCCAAAGTTCCATTCAATCTCTCTTTTCCATATTTAACTGAGTTTCATTGTTGTATTTTTATATGTGGGTACAGCAGATTTTTGGTCTTATCAATGACCTCATTCTTTCCGCTTGCTCTTTTCCTGCCCACTGACTCCCCTTCTTGTATGTTAGTCTCCCTTTAGCTTTGAACGTCATGTCATCTTTATTTTTTCAACTTAGATTTCACATACTGAATTAGGGAATGTACACTGGTGCCTTGGGTCACTGATTTATTTTTTCCTATGATACTGGGGAGATGGCCATGTTTATGTTTGTTGGCAGAATTCACAACCAGAAGCAAAATTTTTCTCAATTCTGCAAATGGAATTATTGATCAACCTGTATACTACATACAATATTTGTCTTTCTGAGTCTGACTTATTTTCTGGTCAATTCCCTCATAGAAATGTTTTTGTTTATTTTTTAAAGAAACAAAATAGTGATAGAAAAGAAAAGCATTAAAAATGATACACAAAGGGGCTGGGGAGATAGCTCCGAGGCACAAGTGCCTGCTGGGCAAGTGCAAGGTCATGAGTTTGAACCCTGGTCCCACCAAAAAAAAAAAAAAAAAAAAGATACACGATTTTACTAAAAAAAGTAAGGGGAATTCAACTGTGGTTGCTATATTACATGATGCTATTTTCAAATTATTTGTTCAGATTACCAGATATAAATATGTAAGATTTGTTTGAAAAAAAAAAGCAGAATAATAACAGAAGTTATAAGAAACTCAAAAGGGAAAAATACATTGTTTGCTGTTTTGAGACAGAAAATTCATTATGTTTTCCAGCCTGGCCTCATAATTCTTAGCTCAAATGATCTCACGGTAGCCTCTGCAGTAGCTGAGAAAATAGCTGTACATATCTGCTCCCTGCTAAGGAGCAACAAATTTATTTTATCGGTAAATTTGGTGACCAACTTTCAGTGCATAAAAGACAATTCAAACTTCTCTTTGTCCAGTTTGTATTCTTTATCTGTTATTTGCTTCCCCATCCTATTTTGCAGAAATTTAGCATAAATTTTCATGCACAGTGGTTTTCACTCCTATATCAACCTCCACAACCAATCTTTTACTTCTGTGAAGATTTAATTTTCTCTTTTTTTCTTTTTATTTTTATAATTTATTTTTTTCTTGCTTCAGAACCTTTATTTGTTTATTCAATCATTTTTATGGCCCGCTCAGCCTGCCCTGAGGGCAGGGCTGGCGCAGCATGCGGTGCCGGGGATTGAACCGCGGTCATTGAAGCCGCCCAAGCTTTCCCAAGCAGGCACTTTAGACCACTGAGCCATCCCGCCGGGCCCCAAGGTTTCATTTTCATTCATACGTTTTCCATATATTTTTAAGAAAAATCTCACCTGGCATAAGAAGCAAATTTAATTTTTAAATTAAAATTTAAATATAAATAGTTAAACATACATAAATATATAATGAATACATATAGTTAATTATATATTTAAATTAAATTTTAATAAAATATTTCATTAAGCAAATGGTATTTAATTATCTTTATATTTAGCAGTACAATTGCTTAAAGCATAATTGCATAATGCTTAAATCTGTAACAATATAGTCACGTAGTCATCTTTAAGGTCAATATAAACAATATCAATAAAATTTAACTCATATGATATTGTATTAGTAATAACAAAGATAATTTAGGATGTTTATTTGACAAAAATAAACACATTCATGTGAATATATTGTTAAGTTTTCTTTAAAACTACATTCTTTTTTGAAGTTTCCTCTCTGTTAACACTTTCTAGAATATTTTTGTACTTTATTTGGCAGGGACATTAAATTCAAGATTAATATAAAAATAAATAATTGTATGATATATAATTTAATGCATATTGTTTGTATTATATATATTTTATGGGAAAGTGAAGGTTTTCTTTGACTTGGTATGAAATATGAGTGTGCTAGAATTTAAAAAATGCTATTTATGGATATTCGGTAGGAGATAAATAGAATCCAAGACTTCTAAATTCATATCTTCTCCATCCATCATTATGAGTAACGGGGGTGAAAAGCAGGAGATGATGATATTTTTTTTTTTTTGCTTTTTGAGACAGGGTCTCACTATGCAGTTCAGGCTGGCCTTAAGCTCACTTTTGTAGCCGAGGCTGGTCTCGAACTCACATCGATCCTCCTGCCTCAGCCTCCCGAGTGCTGGGATTACAGGCGTGCGCGATGATGATATTTTAGACACAGAATAAGTTGTAAAATTAAGAAGAAAAGAGTAGTATTCTTAAAGCGAAAAAGCTCAGACATTTTTAAAGAAATGAATTATAAGGTATTATTTGCTTTCATCCTTTCATGAATTCACTGGAAAGCCACATTCTCTATATTTACATTTGAGTATAATTTATCCATGTTAAATACAATGTCTTCTATAAATAAATTAAAATGAACAAGTTTTAACGTATTTGGTTCATTGATTTTATGTTGATCAGATTAACTTTTTTCTGGGCATATGTTCAATAAATAGAAGAAAAATATATTATAATGTTGATTTCCTAGAAACCGACTAAATTTTAAATATGACTAACAGTGTCTGGGAGAGAGCTTGGTGGTCTAAGTGCCTGCCTGGCAAGTGCAAGGCTCCAAAGTTCGATCCCCAGTACTGCATGCCATGCTGGTCCCAGAACCCTGCACATGCCATACTGGCCACCAAAACTACATACCTATAAAACAATAATAATATTAATAATAATATTAATAATAATGTGCTGGGGAGGCTGAGACAGAACAATCACTATGAGCCTAAGAATGAAAATTTTAAATAATTTTAAAAAGCTTTTAAACTCAAAAATAAAAATTATATAATTGTTAAAATTATAATTGCTAGGAGTAATTTCAAACCTTACTTTTGTATAAACTGTCAAATTGCACAGGTAGTTCTTTTGTATTGTAATAAGATTTCAGTCAATATAACTAAAAAATAGTTCATTACTTTATAAAAAAAAATTGGCCAAATCAATTATTTGATGTTCTCTAACCTTTGCTTTTCTGACTCACACTGTCAATTTAAAGAGAAATGCATCCCTGGTTGAGTCCTTGTACTCACTTGTGCTGTAGCCTTACGGAGTTCTCAAGTCCAAAGATCTCTGCCAGCTCTAAGCCTAGCTTTTCATCTCCCCACACCTTTTGATGGCAAAGGGGATGGAAGGGCATTTGCTGTGGCCACTACTGCAGTGTGCAGGGTTGAAATGTTTCTCAAAATCTAAAGATAAATAAATGAATGAAAATAGATGGAACAAAGTTTGCTGGACTTAGTAAGATAAAGAATATATATATATATATATGATATAGATATGTATATGTACATATCTATACCATATATATGTGATAGAAACTATTATTATTCTGTGAGTCCATTTATGACAGATCTTGGTTCATCTTGCTATATTTTATCTCTGCAACATCTCACGTTTCTTGACATGGTTCTTATCTTATTGATTTTGTCACTTAGCAGAGAAATACATATCAGCATCAGTCTTTTAAATTGTGCAGAGTAAAACTCTGAATGAAGACAGGCAACCATAGTTTTTATTTTATTTACTTTTTAAATTTTTAAACGTATTGATTTATTTGTTTATTTTGTACAGGGTCTCACTATGCAGCTTGGACCCATAGCAACCCTCCTGGCTCAGCCTCTCCAGCGCGGGGATTACAGGTATATGCCACCATGCTCAGTTTTGGGAGAGCATTGCAGAACCAGGGCTCCAGTGTCAGCACTGCATGTGGTGCTGGATATCAAACCCAGGTCCTTGCACTTGCCAAACAGGTGCTTAGACTGCCAAGCTAACTCCCCAGCCCCAGTTTTTCCTTTATTTAGGAAAAATGCAACTTGACATAAAAATTCTGAAAAGGAATTGGAAATTGTTAAGTAATAACAGAGATAATAACAGAAATTGTTAAGTAATAACAGAGATAATAAAATTGGGAGAAAACTGACAGCATATTTAGGAAAGAAAAATGAAACATTCTGTTCAAGAAATCAGAGAATATTGCAAAGGCACTTTGACAGCAATGTACATGTTGACCATTTTACCACTGAAGTAGACACAAACATGTAAAGAGCCACAGAACACATAGATAAGACGCTTCATTCATGTCTGAGAATATCTCAGGTGGTAATAGCATTTCTTCGGGAAAAGGAGTACAGGAAAACAGTACAGACAAGCACCGTGCCTACAATTATCAGAAATACTGCTATAGGAACACACAGGGAAAACAGGACTTTATTGGCAGAAGTAATTATGCCTCTCATTCAAGTTCTTAAATTTTAGGAGAGAATACTGTGATACAGGGAAGTCAAGCAATTTGCTCAAGTTAAATGAAACCAAAAGGCAGGTCTACTGATTTCTAGTGACACACGCAACCTTCCAAGATGCAGACGATAATCATTTATAATGGTTTAGACTTTCAACTTCAGTGTCAGTAGAGGAGAGAAGAACAAAGGCAGCCTCCCAGAGAGGAACTGCAGGTTGGTGGCCTGTGGGAGGGTGGGGTTTGTGGCAGTACTGGATAGGTAACAGCATGTGAATACTTTCACTGATAAAAGTTGTAATACTTAGACATAGTGGGTTTTGTTGTTTTGACTTTTGTTTTAAAAAATGAAAGAAAGTACTCAAGTGCAACCACAAGCCAGTGGAAATATTCTTTTGAAAAATTGTATTTACAAAAAAGAAAAATGTCTCTAGGTGACTCTCCCTAGGCAGACTATACATCATCAATCCCTTTCCTCTGTGGCCCCAAAATCTCCTTGAACAGAAAATTTGGGACACCACTGAGTTATAGGATATTACAGCACAGGTTCTCTCATGTCCTGAGTTCTCACTGACCTTGAAGGGCCAGGGTCAAAACATTGGCTATCCTTGTAATCCTTTTTTTCCTCTGATTTTTGGTCTGTGCACTTATGTTCTTAACCCTCCAGAACAGAAGCTTAGTGATACTATTAATCTGTAACATAGGTACTTGAACTTGATATCACTGTAACTTAGGACCAGTATTTTTCCACCACTCACTGATATTCTAATGAATTCCTATACAATGTGATAAAAGCAGTTACACATTTATACACAGAAACTTAGAATTCTAAATATATATAAAATTGTAGCCAGTCAATGCTATGGCAGTTTTCCTCGTCTTTTACTCTTTTAATATCCTTTTTTTTTTTTTTTCTTGTAAAATAACCATTTACTTGAGAGAGAATATAGCAATAACTGAAATTACATTAGAAAGAGCACACACCTAAAAAACAAGAATGACAGGCATTCCAAGCATAGCTTTAGTGTTACACATTGCTGTCCTCAATGTGAAAAGGCTTTCCCAGAGAGCAAACTGGTCAAGCAATGCCCATGACTCATCCAGACAGCTAACACTGACAACAGTGCTACAAAGCACTGTACATGGTTTTAAGATAAATCCTGAGGGGATTTGACTGACCTTGGGAGATACAAAAGTTACACGTCGTGTGATTCAGGTCTTGCTTTAATTTGTCCTTAACCACTCAGGAGAAAAGTTTAACCAGGAGGCATTAAAAGTAGCTAGGTTAGTATGTTGCACTATAAAAGGCTTAAATCAATAAGACTTCTGACAATAACCCACTATGATTATGAAATACTGGACTATATATACAACTACTTTCTCTCAGTTCAATGAGAAGAAATTTTTGTATCAATAATGATTAGAAAAATTATTGTGTCTTCATCCTGTGCTTTAAATAATTACTATGAGGACAACAATATGCATTATATCAATTATTGGGATGTACTATTAACGTGTTTTGAATCTGTCACATTGTTATTTCTTATTAAAAGTAATTTTAAGAGTTTATTTTTTTATTTTTTATTTTTTATTTTTTTGTCTTTTTGAGACAGGGTCTTGCTGTACAGTTCAGGCTGGCCCTGAGCTCAGTTTTGTAGCCCAGGCTGGTCTCGAACTGTCACCAATCCTCCTGCCTCAGCCTCCCGAGTGCTGGGATTACAGGCGTGCGCCACCACACCTGGCATTTTAAGAGTTTAAAAACGAGCAAAGAAGAAAACTGTGCTAGTACTATTGGAATTGATATCATAGCTTCTAATACCATATAAGGCAATTTCATAATTCCCAACCTCTTGAATGTCCAATAAAACAAGTTTGTATTCTGAAAATGGAAGGATGAATTCTAGGAAAAACAGAGCTTAAGAATAGGAAATATTTATTGGGGGGAGATAAATATAATTCCTGAGATAGCAGGGGACTCAAATTTGCTTGCAGAGGACTCTGCTTCTCAGGAAACATTTTATAGAGCACAATCAGGTTGGTACATCATAGGTTATAGCTATCACCAGCCAACAAAATTAGAAGTATACTTGCTTACATAATACTGATCCCATGGGGAACAAGAACAAATAACTTCTTAGGAAGTGATGATTTCAAGGGTCTCAGTCACCTTCCAGTGACCGATGTCTACCTATACTTCACTAGACCAGGTGCTACTATCATCTCTGACCTGGTCATTCCATCTTTGAGGCCTGGCCTTCAACAGATACACCTCAAATCACATGTTGTGGTTTAATCTCTAGCAGGTCTAGCCATATTCGAGTGCCTATAATATTTCTGCCTAACTCGAGCTCATCAATAATACTAGTGTTCTTCCTGTCTCAGTTGATACACTGTCAACCGGAGAAGTTTAGAGGGTTAACTAAGTGGCTCAGCAAGTGGCTGGGATCCTCCTCACTTTGTAAACATCCTCAGCCTGTGCAAGAGGAGCTCATGGAGATGCTGTGGGCAGGTGGCCTGCACGCAGGTAAGGGAGGAGATGAGGCTTGCTTCTCCTCCTTCTGTTGCTCCTGCTGGTTTTGCTTTCTTCTGTTGCCTTATTTTGTCCTGTTGTCTGTGCCCCACTGCCCTGCTTTGGAGCCAGCAGACTATGGACTGAAACACCTCCACAGTGAGCTAAATAAACCTTTCCTTGTTTAACTTTGGGTGTCTAGTGTTTTGTCTCAGCAACAGGAGAAAACTAACCAAGAGTAAAAGATGTAGAAGGCTAAAACCTACATTGAAGAGAAAAGTGTACAGCTTAAGAAACTAAAAGATGTAGAAGAAAGAACTCTATCATAGGTGAGCCCCTCAGTATTTAAAATGAAAGTCTTGTAAGAGAATTACAGAAATGACGAGAACCACAATCAGTATATTAAACACTATAGAAATTCCTCACTAACTACTAACTATAGAAATTCTCAAGTGACAAATAGCTTACAGATGTGCTGAGCACAATCTTGTGTGTCTACTAAATAAATAAGGGCAAGACCAAGGAGTCACATAGCTTTAAAACAAAGATTCATTAAGTAAAATTTTGAGCTTTCTGGATTTTTTTTAAATTGCATATTCCATAACTCACATTTGATTTTCAAACAGCAGAGAAAAGATCCCGAACCTGATGGACTATCAGAAGCAGAACACCAAAGAGTTTTGGGCCTGAACATGTGAAAATATATTTCGCCTGAATCTTCTGTGGTTACGCCCCATGGGAAATCAAAAATTGCTTTAAAAAGCACACAGGAATATAAAACAATTCAGAGTTGATATATTGTGGCGTTTACAGTGCTTAGTTTTTGTCAGACATTATTAGATGTGCAAAGAGAAAAAAGTATAATCTATTTTTATATCTCCTGAGGATAGATTTTTATCTAGGGTTCCTAAAGAAACCTGCATCAATAAAAGGAATAGAGAATATAAGTTCAAAAGGAGAAACAAATCACTTTATTGGAAAAGGAAGACAAATAGGGAACAAAATCATTTTGTTGGGAAAAGGGAGAGAAATAAGTAGCTAGATAGTCAACTTGTTGAAATAAGGTAGGGAGTCCTAGGCTGGTACTGGTTGGGCATTCTGAGATGTCAGCCCCTTTTTATTGCCTGGAGAGAAAGGGCCTCCCCACATTGAGAGTTGCTAGGATTGGCTAGGTTGGGCTCTGAGCCCGATTTGGCCATTTGTCCATTCCACTGTACATTCTAGGATAAGCCTTTCTTTGGTTTCTCTGTACTGTTCAGTGCTTATCTTGTAAGCTTTACAACAGAGTCACATTTAAGACTAAGTTAGCAAAAAGGGAAAAAAATTATATTTTGTTATGTGAATATGGTGAGAGAAAGAAAAACAAGCCCCCCCACCTTCACCAAGGACTCAGCCCCAACACACTGGCCATCAGATGATGGCGTATACTTATTTTGTTCTACATTTCAACCACAAGATTACAGAAGTTTCTGCATCTTCCTGTGCACTCCTCCTCCTTTTCCTGGTCAGCAACACCCTAATGTGGTTAGCAAGCAGCTTCACTCCATCCTATCTTACTTCAGTACAACTATGGCCAGCCAGATGTTCAGAGTTGTAAATCTGCTGCCTTTAAGTAGCTGCCTTTGTTCTGCTTGTCCCTCCCTGCCACAAGCTCATTATAACAGCTCTCCTAATCCAGACTTAGGACTCTGAACTCAGTGCATAATTTCTCTGGGCCAGCCAGCTAATAAAGCATGGATCCCATCTGTGTGCTTCCTAAAATTGCTATAACAATATAGATGTGCAGATGTCTAGGTGTTAATGTATATTTACATGCTAAGAAGTTTATAAATAACATGGCCCCTCCCCACTTTGTTTCCTCTGGGGCTTAATTGGAGTTGGAAGGAGGAGAAGGGAATGGAGCCTTGGCCTGAGGGAAGCCAAGCCCCATGCACTAAGGGCTCTGTTTTGCTTAACTGAATCTCTGTAGCAAGGATTTAATTATTTATCAGAAACTTCACTGAGGCTCTTTGACTTTATCAACTTGTCCCTCAACATTCCCTACACTCTAATGTGGAAAAAATGGTAAGCAGAGGAAACATACTCCCAGTGGCCAGAAGGTAGTTCTATCAAAGGCACTTCAGTGTAGCTGTATGTTCAAAAAATTAGGAAAAGGTATTTTCAGAGATTTAAAGATTGGTCCAGAGCTGAGGCAATAGCTTGGCAGTCCGAGCACATGGCTAAACATGTAGGCAAATATAGAACTAGGAAAACATGTATCATTTTTCTCTCCATCCCTTTAAAAGGCAGATGAGTATCTGAAATGAAAAGTAGAGGTCTGAGTTTGTAGATCAGTGTAGAAACAGGAGAAAACAATATTCCAAGATTTTATGTGTTATTACCTGAGACAAACCTAATTAACACTAAGTTTGTGATTATGATAAATATTTATATTTAAGTCTCCAGAATAGTAGCACCTTTGTCTGGATATATTTTAGGCTTCGTACATAATATGGTAGATGTCATAGGTACCCAGTTCTTCCCTTGTGGTAAGAGTCATAGGCTATATGTACAAGAATAGGTATTGCCTTAGGCCAGTACAATTTTATTTACAATATTTATTTACAAAAGCAGGAAGCAGGACCAACTTTGTCCATGAGCCAAAATTTATTGACTGTACCTCAGTTAAATCCCTAAATATCCCCCAAGTATCCTGGCACACTGGGAGGCTGAGGTGATATTATCATAAATTCAAGCTCAGCCAGTAACTTAGCCACTTAGCAAGTGTCTGTTTCAAGCTAAAAGATAAAGCAGGGTCAAGACTGTTGATTACTATAAAGATTCTGGGTTAAATCCCCTGTACATTAATTATCATCATCTTCATCATCATCAAGAGATAAACTAAAAAGCAAATAAAAAATGGAATACTTAAAAAGTAAAAGAATAGCATAAAGACAGAAAAGGAAGAGTAGAAAAATAGAAAAAACAACCAGAAAAATGCACTAAACAGCACTAATTATATTAAATGAAAATTGATTAAATTAAAAGATAACTATTTTCCTACAACATGTACTGGATGAAAAAGTAAAACTAAATATCTGATATTCAGAAAACGTTCACTTTAAAGACAGACACATCATCACTTATTAACAGTCATCAAAGAATGATACAAGATTTGTCATGAAAATAATAAGAAATCTAGAGGGAATTTTTTAGATCAGACAAAATAAGCCTGAAATATTTTGTCTGTTTATGCATTGATTAGCTAAATTACCTGTTACAATACTAATAAAATAATTAATGCATCAAAAATTATTGCATGCTTTAGTAATCTTAAGGATACTGACGTGGCCACAACACACAAATAAATGTAAGAGTATGGAGAGAATATGCAAATCTACCATTATGAAATATGATTTTCACATATTTCTCAGTTACTGATTGATATGGCAACTAAAAAAGTACACGTGAAAGTATACAGCACCACAATGACACTATCGGCCCCACTAAAGTAATGAATGTTAACAGAGATCTGCCACCAACCGTTGCACAGCACATGTTTTTCTTCAGTTTTATTTGGACCATTCACAGGCACAGATCGTAGGCTGGGCTGTGAGCAAATGTCAATAAACTCAAAAAGGCTACATTTCTGCAGAACTGTTCTTTAAGTATAAGAGAATGAAACTACCAAAACATAAAAATATGATATCTAGAAAAGCCCTAAGTATGTAAGTATGCCACATTGCTCAAGGAAGAAATAGCAATATAAATTAAATATTAGTATGAGTTGCATTATACCAAAACACAAAACATGTGAAAATTTAGCCAAAATATAATATTCTCACTTTGCATGTTTCATTATGAAACAAAACAAAATTAAAAGAAGTCTAAAATCAATATCTACCTTAGGAAAATAGAAAATGAAAAAGAAATTATCCCAAACTTAAAGAGAAGGAACAAAGGTAAGGAGTACAGAAAGTCGGGGAAGACACAATAGTTATTTTCAGTCTTTAAGTCCAATATCCAGTTCAGCTCCAGAGTTCTGTGTGCTGACTATTGTTTGTTTTTAAGAACATCAATGGAGTTGCATTTGATTGTTTATATGTGGCGTGTTTAGACTGTGCCCTGATTGTTCTGACATACAGTGAAGCTCTGAACTAACCACTGAGAAGTGTTGGCTTTTTTCTTTACTGCTGTTGTTTCTGCAACAGACCTGTTCAGGTTCAAACCAGAGCTCTGTCTTACATGGGGAAAGTTTCAGTTGGCTCACTTTCAAAGTCTGTACTATAAACTTTTGGTCTGTCCGCTCCACATGTGAGAGACAAGAACTAAGGCATACCCTTTCCAATTTTCTTCTCTTTGCAATTTCGTCATGTTCCTTACTTCCATGGCTTCCTTTTCCTTGTCCTTGGGCTGGAAGGGTCAATTCGGCTTGATTTAGCTTTGGGGCCTCTCAGCCACTTTTGCTGCTGCACAATCGGCACAATTGGGACTGCCACCAGAGTAACAGGAACCTCAGGGCCTTGCTATGCAGCTCAGGCTTGTGGTGATCCTCCTGCTCTCAGACTCCCCAGCGCTGGGACTACAGGCATGCGCCACTATGCCTGGACTCTGGCCCACTCAGCCTGGCCTAGGAGCAGGGTTGGCAGGGCATGTAGTGTCTGCATGTGGTGCTGGGATGGAACTGCAGTCCCTGCACTTGCCTAAGCTTGCTGATAGCTTGCCCCTATATCTCTTACTGTAATGTCTTTAGAAAATTATCTTAAGTCTTTTTACCACAGGAGCAAGCTAATTATAGTTCTCTCTGATGTTAAGCAATAATATTTGCAATCATTTTAAAGGAATGAAGAGAATCAATATTTTAAAACTTGTACATTCTTATTTTCAGCAATATTGTTTCCCTAAGCACAGAAACCAGTGTTTTTTTTTTGTTGTTGTTGTTGTTTTGTTTTTGTCTAGTTGCTAAATACTCATTAGGCATACAGTAGGAACTAGAAACTTTACATAATTACATATAGTATTTATTTAATTTTGTTGGCCCTGCTCAGTAGGTGCTACGTGGTGTGTTGTGATCCGGAGCTGAAAGAAACAAGAAGAAGACTGGATGAATGTAGCTTCAGAGGTCTCACTGAGATCTGTCTCTCTCAAAGTGAGCCCAGAACTCTAGAAGCATCTCCTTTTTATTTAGGTCATCCAATAGAAGATTTACAGGGAGGAGAGAGGATAATCACCAATGTCTCAAGGGTGGAGACATCACTCAGGATCAGCTGTTACACTTATGTCTCAAGTAAGGGTAGAGACATCAATCAGGATAAGCTGTTTACATCTTTTTAAATCCTAGTTTTCTAAAATCCCTAAGTAACAGATTACAACCCACCGTAAGCTTTGTTTATTGTTCTTTGCTTCTTAGTTTCTTATTTCTACAGTGCTACTATTATTATTATCAGTTAAGAGATATGAGATGAAAACTTTAGAAAGCATAAGTTTCCAATTGGTTAGTGATTTTAACTTGGTTTTATACAGGAGTAGAATGTATGGGGCAGGGGTCTCAGATACACGGGACTCTGTGACCCACTAGGAACGGGGTCATCCACCAGGCACTCAGCTCTGGTCAGCAAGTGGACCCTCCTTTACCCCTGCCCCCATCACTCCCATTCCTGCCTCCTCATGTCAGATCACAGGAGTGAGACAAGCTCCTGAGTGTGATGATCTTGTTTTTCCTCTCATGCTAAACAAAGAAGTATCACACAAACTTGTCTTAGCATCAGGAGATGCTGATAATCACCTTGGAAACTGAAACTAGAAACAAAAAGTCTTCGTTAAATGTGGCCATTTCTATAGCACTCATAGTGTTCTTAGAAAAATTATACAAATTTTTCTCTTCTAGTTTCGTCTTTTTTTGTCCCACTCAAATTGTGTTTTAGAACAACAGCCACAATCATTTCTGTTTATTCCACTGAGAAATATATTCATATTCACATTCACACTTTTATCAATGAAATGTGAGATCAAGAGGTGATTAACTACAAAGCATAATGTCAACGTGGAGTCTTCAGTTTCATTACTTCTGATCCCCACTTGTAACAGTGTCACTGCTGAGCATGGGCCAGGGAACCTCCTACTGTGCTGTGTCCTTTCCCACTCCTCTTCATCCATGTCAAAGTTCCCACTGTAGAGGCCCATCTGATTAGTGCACCTGCAACAGTTTTGCCTTAGTTGATTATAAGTAATTTGCACAGAGCTGGTGAGACAGCTCAGTGATCTAAGTGCTTCCTTAGGTAAGCTCCGTGACCATGGTTCTATCCCACGCTGGTTCCCAACCCACGCACCCTGCCTCGGCAAACAAGTATGAGCATGGTGGCACATACTTATAATCCCAGTACTAGGGAGGCTGAGAGAGGAGGATAACTATGACTCCAAGGTGAGTAGTGAGACCTTGTACCAAACAAATTAATAAAAATAAATTTAAAAAATAAGTAATTTGGACAATTCAAAGGTGAACTACAAGGTTTCCTTCCTACTCAGATAGAAGGATGAATGGTTTAGAAAGTTTGTCTATTTCTTATGGAATCACATAAGCATTTTGCACACTGAAGGAGCTCCATAGGGCCACCCAAAGCTAAAAGCATTCAATATTAAGAGGATCTGTATTTCTCAAATTTTCTAAAATATTATGAGGCTATTTTAGAGAAAAATATTAGTTAGAAATATTTTTTATATACATTAAATAAAGTCAAAATATTACACTGAAAATAAAATATTATATATCCATATTTTCTCCATTATTCTTCACGAATCAACATGTCTTTAGAAATAAGCATTTACCTTACACTGTCCCTAGAAAAGAAAAAATAATCAAAACAGATGATAGATGATATATCTTCAGATATCTTTTCACCTATATTAACCCAGATTGAGTAAAACAGCTGTACAATTCTATAAATATTATACGGCTATAAATAATTGTGGTCAAAATAATTTTAAATAAATCAGTTCTAAGTCAGTTTCATCTTTTTCTTTTTTTTTTTTTTTTTTTTTTTTTTTTTTTTTTTTTTTTGAGGTGGGGTCACTCAGTAACCCAAGCTATTCTCCAATTTATGATTCTCCTGCTTTAGCCTTTGTATTTAGGATTGCAGACATGCAACACCGGCCAAACTATGTTAATCAAAGTGCAAACTTGATCAAATCCAATAACATTTGCCTTGAGACTCAGAAGTTTTCTTTAGACTTCTAGAATACCTTATCTGAACGTTGCTTAAATATTAATGGTATGTTTAGCAAGGCACATCTTGTTTGTTTGCCTCACCTTCCTTATTTCTTAGGAAGGGATAAAAACACTCATTATCCATGAGAATTCAGTCAAATCAAATTATTTCCAGAAATAGGCCAAGCATAGTGCCTGATTCATGATGGTAGGTAACACATGGTGATCCTGATGGTATCTAGCACATAACAAGTATCACTGATGCGCAATAATGTTTTTAATTTGTCACTAATAAACTATAGGATATTTTCTTTCCACTTTCAAAACTGTGAATCTGAACCAATTCATTAACTTGGTGTTTAAATGACATTTTAGCCTTGTGATCCATAATCTCTCATTTATTTCTTTTATACTTAAAAATATTCTCCCTCCTACATCTCATTCTTTCTCTATGCCCTCACCCTAGGCTTGAGTACACATATTTCAAAGATGTTACCTCCAGAAAGAAAGTAAGCTAATGGGAAATGGAAAGAAAATGTTCAGTTGTTAAGGGGAATAAGGGAAGGTCTTTGGGAGTGGTTGAAACTGGAGATTGGTTGTACAGGTGCGGGCAGGACAGGGCCAGAGTGCCTGCAGCAGTCAAGCAATTCTAGTTGTTAGTCACTGGGCAACCCTATGTCTCATGATACTAACTGTGCAAAGAGTATAAATGCCCGTACAGAGCTAGTTCAGTTCATCTCCTCCCCTCTGGAGAGAGGACCTCCACCTGACCTGAGCTCAGAGCTTTCGTCTTTATTTTCTAAATCCCCTGACATTTATCCCAGAGACCACTGATAGCTGCATGGACCATGAAAGAAGGGGAAGGGGGAAAGGAGAGAAGGGGGAAAAAAGAGAATAGAAGAGAAAAGAAGACACAAAGCTTTTGTAAATAAGCAGAGGAAGCAGAGTTACAGAGAAGGGCAGGGAATGAGAAAGAAAGAAGACACAAGATATATAATGTACAGGTACCAAGACCCTGTATAAATGTCATTATGTATATCTAAAATGTACCAATAAAAAAATCTGAAAGAAAAAAAATACATAGTATTTATTGTTCTCATTCTGAAAATGTTTTTACTGTGCAAAATATTTCTAGGTATACTTATGGATACTTTGTTATACTAGGACTAATAAAAATAGTGTTTAAATAATTTTTTTATTACAGTGAATGATATATTGGTATTTTCCCCTCTCACAATACTCTCCCTCATTTTGAACACATTTTTCATGCTAAATATACTATTGAAACCCTTAGCACTAATAGTCGATCTTTCGTTTGGTGAGGGGCAATTGAGGAAGTGACCAGAAATCATCAGATATAATTCTTCTTATTTTCTTCCATACCCACACCAGATAAAGCGAGGAGTAGAATTAATTGAGAGCACTTGGTATCAACTATTCTGTAGGTCTTGCTTCCCTTCTTACCCCAGGATGTACCTGAGGTGGCCTTTGAAGTAGCAAAGAATTTCACAGAATGCTAAATTATGGTTCAAGAACTGAGGAGAACTGTGAGTCGTTAGTCCTTTGTAGAGTTTGGGGACTGGGAGTCTGGTGGATATTCTTCCAATAAATGGCATAAAATATAGATAAAGAAGTCTAAGGGAGAGTAGTTTCTGCGCACTATAACAGGGGGCACAAGTTACCACGACTTACTAAATGCCAAAAGAATGGGACACAAGATAGATGAAAATGAGAGGTGACAGTTGGTTCTTTCAGCTAGAATAAGAGGCTGTAAGCAGCAGCATATACACATAGGAACATTCTTCATAGGGATTGGGTGAGGATACAGTCATCAAAGAATACCTCTGTGGACAGGGAGAGCTCCATCACCCAGTCACTAAGTTTCAATTAGTTTTTCTGAGAATGACTAGAATCAAGTGAGCTTTATGTTTTTGGTATTTGGGTTTTTTGTTTTATTTTGTTTTGTTTTTTGTAGTTTCTGTTGTTGTCATTGTTTTTGTCTTTCAACGGTACGAGAGTTTTGTTTTGTTTTGTTTCACAGAAAGGAGACTCATTTGTAGGAAAGACTGCTGGTAATCTTGGCATCCATAACATACCAGGAAGTTAGGAATCAGCCTTAGAGAAACTAGGATTCTAACACTGACCTTATGTCTCAGAGTCAAAGGTAGGAAAGTCAAAGTAAAACCATATATTCTACACTGCTGAAATAAAGTAGTTTTTTGGAATGGAGGCTTTTAATAATTTAACTCCTGTTATTTCATATTCCATGTGAATGATTTTATCTCCTAAACAAGTTAAATATGTCGATTAATAATTAATAAATATTTCCAATTTTAAATCAAGGGATCTAGAGCTGAGTATAAGTATTTCTCATCACCTTGATTTGATTGAATCCTTCCAGATACAGTGAAATGTATTAGTTACATTAATTTCTTAGGTCTAATAAAGAAAAAGGCAAGATGAGTTCCTCTTAGAAAATAATAAAAGGAACATACTAATTATAAAAATAATTAATATTCAGGTCTAATTGGCAAGTGAGAAAATGAAGGAACATGGATGCTGACACATGTCAAGGTCATGGGCTAGGAGATACTATTCAGGGAGAAAGATTAAAGACAAAGCAGGTAGACCGCTTTGCATATGAATAATTAGAATTAGAAGGTAAGCAAAGAAGAATCCAAAGTAATACTTCATACTTGCTGAGGTATCTTATTTATGCAAATACATAAGAGGTAGGAACACTACTGTGAAATGCTTATTGGGAATAGTCTTAATTAGCTTAATCTTCCCTGTACAATGTCTCAAAGGACAGAATGTTCCATAAACTTTAGTTTTCTTTAAGAGACTGGGGTTGCACTCAGGTAATATTTTCATTTTATTTGTCTAGGAAATAGTCAAGTCATATTTACTCAGTTTTTTGCAATTTGAGTTTATTCCCTTTGCTTCATCTGATTTTTCAGTCGGATTACTATAGTGAAATAAACACAAAAAAGAACCATACACTCAACTCAACTTTTATAAGTCCTACAGTTTAGCTGACACTAAGAGCATGAGCAACTAGTGAATAAATGTAAGGGCTACAGATATTACTCTCACACATTTCACCTTTGGAATAGGGTCATTACTCTCCACTGATAAGAGGGAGTAAAGGTCCAAATGGTGATCAATCTTTCAAGTAAAAGCTGAACTCATATTAACAAATCACCCATAATCTTCATTTTATTGGTTTAAATGCTTGTGTTGGGTAGAAGAGATTCTTCACTTTGTGCTCTTTAAACTAATCTTTCTTTTAGTGTGCTCTGAATCTAAGTAGATTCTTCACAAAAAAAATAAGTGAACATGGTCCCAAAATACAAAATAAGACACATAGTAACCATATTTTGGATGTCTGTTGTGAGATGCTCTCTGCCCTAAGGGTTAGAGTAAATTTTGCACATGTACCAGATATAGTTGCTCTAGTCATCGCAAAATGGTCACTTCGCATATGTTTGCAATGATGTTCTGAACACCTCCAATAATGCCAACTTTTTGTGTGTGCTTCTTCTATCTTTCTGTGTGCCATGTGCCACACTGTGAACCAGATGCTTTTAGTATATTTCCTTTAGGCATTCTTGGTACATTTAGTACCTTCTTCACAATTTCTGATAAAGCTTAGCTTTATAACTTTTATTTAATGTCTGAAGACTTAGAAAAGACTTGTAAAGGTAGGCAGCGTTTTATGTGTGTGTGTGTGTGTGTGTGTGTGTGTGTGTGTGTGTGTGTGTGTGTATACTAAGTGTATTATGTAATTTTGGGGGGATAAACACATTGAAACTTCTTAAACCAAAACATGCATGTGGACCCACTGCCCCTCCTCCACCCCCCCCCACACCTCATTATGAGATGAAATCAGAGTGAATGGATAGTGAGTACACTTTTTGGAGTAATAGGAAAAATGAATGCAGCTCATTAATAGATAATTAGTACAAATGAAATCTCAGATGGAATAATGCTTAAGCCCTTTTGTATTAACCTAACAACACATTTCCAAAGAAAACATTCTGCATTTGGTAGAACTCTTCAGAATACCTTTCCAGAGGAACTGAGGATCAGAAAAGTACTGTACTATTTTACTTCTACAGGCTAAGGCAGCCGATTAGAACTTCCTGGATCACATCAAACGCCAACACTGACATCTGCTGGAAATTCAGACTTCTCACAGTTTCTGCAGTTGTCCAAACAAAACAAAACAGAACCAAAAAAATGACAGGAAACTGCCCCACAAAACAAATCAATCTCAAAAATTCAAAGAAAATACAAACTTGAAGAACCTTGAGCATTTGTTTTATTGAGAATTATATTTTGACAAACAAATTTTTGGTGATAAATCTTACTATGAACTTTTGTTTTACTGTGGGGAGCCATGGAAAAAGGAAAATAGGCCAAATGTGTACAAGCAGGACTAGGGCCTCAGTACCTAAAGCAGACATGCTACCTCAGTCCTGAGATAAGCATCCTAGTTGTATCATATGTTACTAGCTTTGCAAAGGTATAAATAAATGTCCATATTGTTGCTGGGGAGTCAGGGGTCGTCTCCCCAGCCAGGCAGATGAGTCAGCACCTAACCCAGTTCTGGTCTTCCTGTCTATTTTTTCTTTATTCCTGCCACTGTTTATCCCTTGGTAGAATGGATCACACAGAGACCAATGGATCCCTACATCTGGCACCCAATCACAACTCCCAGTACAAGGTAAGCGTGGGCAGGAGGACCTCCAAAGGGTACATACACATAAGGGAAGGAAGTGGTTTGGTTAGAGTCAGCTGTATTCAGCACAGACATGCATTGGTACTGGCAAATCAGGTGTGAAAACAGGGGAAGCAAGCTCATCAGGGTTACAGGGAAAAACAATCTTAAAGGGAGAAACAAGTTTGAGAGAAGCCAAAAAGGAAACATTATACTGAGTTTAAAATGTTGATGTGGCAGGGGCATGCTTCCTTTAAGATTAAGTTCTGAAGGGGCCCGGCAGGATGGCTCAGTGGTCTAAAGCGCCTGCTTAGGAAAGCTTAGGTGGCTTCAGGGACTGCAGTTCGATCCCTGGCACCACATGCTGCACCAGCCCTGCCCTCAGGGAAGGCTGAGCCGGCCATAAAAATAAATGAACAAACAAACAAACAAAAGTTCTGAAACAAGAAAAAAATTAAATAAAATACTTTAAAAAAAAGATTAAGTTCTGAAGACTGAGTGGAACAAGCAGGAGGGAGCAATGGTGCCCACAAAGATAAAGCTCAAGCCTTCTAATTTTAGCCCATCAAATAAGGAAGAAGCAATGGGGGACAAAAGGGATCCTTACCCACCAGAGAAGGCTTTCCCCCAAAAGTTCATTTCTCAACACTCAGTATTGAGAAGGAACCACAAGCTGCAATTCTGTACACCGCAGCACAGAGAAATTTCGCTGAGTCACAGACTGGAACTTCTGTCTTTAAGGGAAGCAGAGGTATTTTCTTTATTTCCCTTTCAATTGGCATTAGAAACAAAACAAAACAGACAGGCAGGAGAGTCCATGGAGGGTTTTCAACATATCTACCCTGTTTCTGTTTCTGAAGTTCAAGTACCTAATAATCTGGGGCAAGTTGTATGTCTTCATGAAGGTATATACCTTCTAAACCTTGAAAGAATTAAAACAAGCTGCTGCTATTTATGGGAGCCCTAGTGCTTCCTTTACCTTGAGTTCACTAGAAATGCTAGGACAAGAGATTATGGCCCACAAGCATTGGAAAGAAATAGCTAACAGGTGCTTGAACCCAGGAGAAGATTATTTATTGTGGAAAGGGAATTTGTTTGAATACTGCACAAAGCAGACAGCTGGAAATACAGTTCACAACATCACTATTACAAAAGATACACTAGTTGGGGAGGGTGCCTTTGCTAACACAAACAATGAACTTGATGCAGGAAGAAAAATGTGGTCTCCAATAGGGAACCTCTAATTGATATAGAGAAAACTGATCTCCCAACCTTAAAAGTACCTGGGAGGAATTCGTGTTCTCTAAAACCAAAGAATGAATTTTAGGAACAAATGGAGGTAATAAGCAGAAAATATTTATTGAGGGAAAGAAAGCTCTTGTCTGAGGGAGGGACAGGATGGGGGCTCCCAAGTGGGTGTCCCCAGGAAGAGCTCTCTTCCAGGGACTTTTATAATGTAAAACCATGTGGTGGGGCAGGTCTAAGGTGGAAACTATGGAAACTTGCTTAGGGCATGAGGTGGGACAAAACTAGGGTCAACCAATGAGGTCACAAGCACCATTGCTCAGGTAAAATTAATTAAAGGCAATACCAAATGGGGAAGGGAGTCAAGTAACAAGCAGGCTTGAATAGGAACAGGGTCTCCTCCTGTTGGGGTTGGGTTACTGACTCATTTAGGCTCCTTTAAGGTGATGGATACCTATTTAGAATCTCAGTCCTTGATGCGCATTCCTAGGGAAGTATGTGGCTACTTTTGTTTCTTCTTTTGTCTTGAGGTCTGGCCCACTGCAGAGGGGTCTGCCTCTTGTAAAGTTGCATAGTCACCTTGTCTTCCATATTGTCTCCTTGAGGGCCTGGCCCTATCTCACTGCCTATAATACTTCTATCTAATTCAGCTGCCTACACCAAACTGATCTTTGCATTGCAAATATATAAGCAAACTAAGATAGCTGCCATTAGGGCCTGGTGGGAGCTTCCTTCCCAGGGTGAGGCATCTTTTAATTTGGCTTCCCTTTGGCAGGGCCTTGATGAACCTTTTTAAGATTCTGCTGCACATTTATTGCAAGCTAGTGAGAGGGTTATAAGTGACAAAGAAGCTAGCAAATTAACAGTTCAACAACTTGCCTTCAAAAATGTAAACAAATGGTGTAAAGAGGCCTTAAAGAGTCTGTAAAAAGCAGGCTACCCTGCCTATGATGATTTGGATTTGTGCAGACATTGCCCCTCATATGTACAGCGAGCTGCCTTAGCAGCAGGTATTACTCAGGTTATTCATCCACAGGCTCGAGGAAAGGAAAAAAATGAGGCTGCTTGTTTCCATTGTAACAATGAGGGAAATTTAGCCCAAAACTCTTCTGCTGCACCAAAGACAGTACAGCCATTATCTCTCTCTTCAATAAAACTTTCTAGTCCATGTACAAGATGTAGACAAGGTTACTCCTAGACAAGTGAATGTAGATCTAAAACTGATGTGGAAGGCCAACCCAACTAGAGAAACTTCCAATGGGGTCCACCTCAGCCTTGTCAAATAACAGGGGTGCTTTCCCCTCCCCTGCCACAAATATTTCTGACCTGTGGGTGAGCAACAACTAACAGCAGAGGCTTAGACCTCAGTTCATCCTCCAGATTCCTGTTGACTCCTGAAATTGGGCCCCAAATCATTCCTACTGGAGTCTATGGACCTATGCCTCAGGGTACAGTGGGAGTCTTGCTAGGCCAAAGCAGTCTCGTTTTCAAAGGTCTCTAGGTTTTGCTTGATATCATCTACGCTGATTATACAGGGAAATCAAAGTTACAATTCTATCCACCTAAACCATTAGTTTAACCATGCCAGACTTTTATACTGCTTCATTGGCCATTCTTTCCTTGCCAAAAATTTTAAAATTATTAAAAAGAAATGTTGGGGACTGGCCACATAGGTCAGTGGACTAAAGAGCCTGATAGGTTCTAGCCCTAGTATGAATTGCTGACTCATTATGGTGGTCATTTAATATGGCTGAAGCCCTTAAAACAACAGCTTATCTTCCCAAAGGCCACCTCCCCCTTCTCCAACTCAGCCCAGGGTGCAATTTCCTTCCACCTGTCCTGCCACCTCAGGGAAGGCCCCAATCAGCTCCTCAGGTAAATCTAAACATCCTCCTCAAACCCCACCCCTGGCAAAAGGCCGTAAAAGCCTCAGTCTCCCTTTGTTCCAATTCAGAGAATTCCTCATCCTTCCCCACATTCTCTCCGTGTCCTCCAAGAAAATAAAGCCCCTTCCCCTTTTCTAGTCTGCCTGTTTCTCTGCTGCGACACTGTGGAAAACCTATCAAAGCCAGCTTAGGCAGGCACAAGAACTGGGAATCAATTCTCGATGCCCTGCCAGCCCTACCCCCAGGGTGTGCCAGGAGGGCCACTGAGCCTGGGCATGGTGGCATGTGCCTGTAATCCCAGCGCTTGGGAGGCTGAAACAGGAAGACCACTACAATGCAAATCTGTAGTGAGATCTTGTAGAATCTGTACTAAATATATTTAAAAAAAGAAATATTGGGTTAAATAATAAAATTTAATTAATTAAAGGAAAACTATTTTAAAGGACTTTTCAAAGGTAAGTGTTGTTGGCCTCCAGGTAGAGCAGCTACTAATGTTCAGGACCATTCCCTTAGGAAAAGAGCTTACTTTCTCCATGAAAATTCACACACACACACACACACACACACACACACACAAACACACACACACGTCTTTACATTTTCCCCTTAAGGTGATTATATTGAAATCTGTGGGAATCCTAAAGATAAAAATAGTTTGTGTTGGGGGGAGCCTGGGAGACACTTATGCAGCCTAAGCACTTGCATGGAAAGTATAAGGACCCAAGTTTGACCCTTAGTACTAAATACCTGGCCTGCATGAGCCAGACAGCAAGACCCTGTGCCATTTAATTAATTTTATAGCCAATTTCCTTTAAAAAAAAAAAAAAAAAAAAGATGCAATGAAGTCATATTTCTTAAGATTTACAATAATGGGGATATTTAAAAAGATTACTTAAAATTCTTTTAACTCCTAGCATGGTTGATTGTTTTATAGTTCTTAATTAAAATTGGTATAAAAAGCTTTGATATTTTACAACACAATCTAGAAGCTTGATTTTGACATCTCATTTAAAATAATACAAGGCCTAGTGTGAGCCTCCAAAGGAGTAAAAGCTATGATAACTTTTCTTCATATTCAGATCAACTTATCCAACAAAGATATAATGTGTCCTAAATTTTCAGACCAATCAGTCATGATTTGCAGTCTTTGCTTGGTAATATTAATTGGCTCCATCTAGATTTTGGGCTAATTTCTCTGGTGTTACTATCATTATCCTTCAGATAAATTAATTTGCTTTTTTCCACATATAGGTCAAGTGAGGAAATATATGGCTTCCTCTTCCAAAATATAAGATATAAGTTCTTCACTGTATAATCAAAGTTCAATTACAAAAAAAACAGGGGAAATTAATCCTTCCAAATTCACTTGTCAACATACACTGTTATTTTATTTTTTAATTCTACAAAAGATATAAGTACAGCACCAGAAAATTCTATCAAGTAAGACAAAAAAGGCTAAGAAGGGTTGTTCGCAGACATCTCGACATTGGATATCAGAAGGTACCCAGTCCAACACTAACCTGGAGCAGAAGGCATGCTTGTGTCTTTCCAGGAAATGCTAAATGACCTATTTGAGTACCAGAGTTACAACAATGAGGCTAGAACCAACCTGAGGCCTGTCAAAGGAAGTGACAAAATGGAAATCTAGTTCGAATAGGTGATAAAATACATAAAAATAACTGAGCTAAATTTTACTAACAATGAGACAAAAATGCAAACATACAAAATATGTCTATTAATTATAGATAAAACATTTTATTCCTTCCAAAATTTTCTGACAAGAGATCTCTGCTTACTGATAAATAACAAAATCTGAGTGGTCTATTATAATTATAAATTTTTCTTTTTTTTTGCATTTTAGGAAGGGTCTACAGGGTGTGTAGGGTCTCACTACTAGATCAGACTCATAGTGGCCTTCTAAGAGCTGGGATTACAGGCGCACACCACCACACCCTGTCTCAAGCACCCCGTGGGCAGGGCCAGTAATGAAGGCCCAGGAATTGAATCCCTGACCTCTGTGGCTGTTTGCAGGTGATTTAATCTGCTCAGCTATTTGGCCAGCCCTATTATTATAAATTTCTAAAAATTGTAATAATTAGTATAAATCAATCTGGCCAGGACTATATAGTTAAATGCACTTATGATTTTGTAAAGATGTCTGTTTGTGTGTTCTTTCTATTTGTTTGCATGTATGTCATTCTGTGAATAGCTGTTCCTCTTTTTTCTTTTTGATCATATGTTCATAATACATCTTCGGATATAGACTTAAAAGCATGCTTTCTCCTAAGTTACCAGCTGGGCTAAGTGATATAAAAATTGCCTTATACACAGGTCATCAAAAATTTTAAGCTAATTAAGCAAAAATGCCTTAGAATGCCGAGAAATTATTAGAGAGGATTGTAATTGATGAATAAGAGGTGTGGCCAACTTTTTGTTTATTAATGAGGAGACCCCAATAATGTCAATAATCTCTTAGGAGACATCCTCAATAAATTGGTCATTGGTTAAAGGATATAGTTTTTTAACAAATGGGTTTTTTTTTTATTTTTATTTATTTTATTTTTTTTCTTGTTTCAGAACCTTTGTTTGTTTATTCACTCATTTTTCTGGCCGGCTCAGCCCACCCCGAGGGCAGGGCTGGGGCAGCATGTGGTGCTGCGATCAAACCGCGGTCCCTGAAGCCTCCCAAGCTTTCCGAAGCAGGCGCTTTAGATCACTGAGCCATCCTTCCGGGCCCCTAACAAATGGTTTTAATATAAAACTAAATTGAAAAACAAAGGTTTTCTCACATGTGTATGCATTATTGCTAATCTCTTGTTGTACTAAGTATTCATGACTCCAGGTGTGTAGATCTTCCAAAATGTACAACAAAGATTGCTAATTGTGATAAGGCTTCCTCTCAGATTCAAACTTCTGCCTTTTACAAAAAGCTTGTAATGCATATACCATCTAACAATGACTAATTAGGTTAAAAACTTCCTATGGATTAGAGATGATTGTTTAAAAGCATTATGCCAAATTGGAAATTTAAGTATGTCATGAAATGTCAACAGTATTGTCCTGCTGCAATGTTGTATATGGTTTTAATAAGTAAATCCCTGTGTAAAAATATGCAGTTGTCTTTTAATATCCTATAGGGATTAAAAATTACTGTACCCATAGTTGTTAAAAAATAACCATTCCATTTTATGTCTAAGGTGTTTTATCTTCAGGTAGCAATAATAAGGTTACTGACTTTGTTACAGTGTCATATCATTAAGCTTCTCTTGTGGATGCTTAATAGCTGAAGTTTGGAGACCAAAAATTAGAGATGGGTAAAAGGACAGCCAGTATTTTGGCCCTTGCTCTTCCAGGTCAGTGAGGACTCAGGGCATAAGAAAACCTCTAACGTGACATCCTGTAACTCAGTTGAGTCCCTGATTTTCAGATGAAGGAGATAAGGGGACCACAGATGAAAGCAATCAACAGTATATAGTGTACCTAAGGAGTCACCTAGAGAGAAAAAAATCTCTCAGGCTTTCACAGAAGGCAAATTGGTCAAGCAACGGCGGTGATTCATGCAGATGGCTGACAGTGACAGAAGATCTGAAAGGTGCTGTACATGGTTCCAAGGTAAATACTGAGATTTAAGTGACCTCGTCAGAAAGGCTTAAGTCACTAACAACTTCAGACAATTACAACTGTAGTGATAACTCACTACTATTATGGACTATTAGACTAGATAGAGTTACATTGCTGAATTCAAGTGCCTAAACTCTTTGGACTGGCATCAAGTATGAAAAGATCCTCTAAAGAGTTCACCAAACACATTTTCTCTACCTGCAATGGAACACCCACCTCTGACACAATAAAACAAAAAAGGGGACTATGGTGGGAGTCATGGAAGCTAGAAAATTGATCACATGTGTGTAAGCAGGTCTAAGCCTCAGTGCCTAAAGCAGATAAGCTACCGCAATCCTGAGATAAGCATCCTGACTGATTAATGTCAGCTATTAGTCACTAGGCAAACTTGTTTCACGTGTTACTAACTTTGCAAAGGTATAAATAAATATCCATATTGTTGCTTGAAGGAGTCAGCTCACCAACCAGGCAAACGAGTCACCACCTAATCCATCTCTTGACTTTTTGTCTATGTTTACCTCATTCTGTTATCCCTGGGTAAAACAGATCATACAGAGACCAATAGACCCTTACATTTCAGAGTAATTCATCCTTAAACAAATAAGCCTTACAATGTCCACATAAATGTGTGCCCACAAAGGAGGGATTATCTAATTTTTATCATGGTTTATAAAATAACATGGTAAGTGGTCTCTGGAATAAAAAAAATTGAGATTTAAATTTTCATACACAGCAGAGCATATTTTGACAAATGGCTATACTTTATATTACTTTTTCCATTTTCTCTGGATTTCCTTTTGCTGAATTACATGTGATACAAACTAGGTACTTGGGAATAGTCATCATGAAGAATCATAGACTTTCTTTAATTTGCTTATATATAAATTTTAAGGATAATCTAATACAAAAGTTTTTCTACACTCATTTTTTGTTTACTAGAACTTTTCAGCATTCAGACAAAATGCTAACACTTAAGGAAACTATTTTGCTTCATTTTCCGGGAAAAATTTGAATATTTTATTCAGTTGTCTTTCAAAATTAACTCCTAATTTCCTGGCATAAATCTTTCCTGTTAAAAGGAATGTGTCTTTTGTAAATTGACATTGTAAGCTCTCCCTTATTCACAATAAGTTTTTCATTCTCTATTGCTGTCCATTAAGTCACACAGAAACTTCACAACCACCTTTTTGCCCTCCTTTCTGTATCTACATGCAATCAGTTACACACCTCTTATCATCTGTATAGTTTATTTCCATCCACGTAGCTGCAATAAATTTGTATCTCTCAGATCTACGATTTGTGCCGGGAGCACAACTGATGGACAGTCATAATGCTTCCTCCCTGAGCTCACTGTCACAGGCATTGTCCACTTCTTGCTTCTTAGGTGCTGACCTTCTAATTCATACTCAGGACACCAAGATACTAAGACATTTATTTGCCATTTGGTTTGGATACTATGCTAGCTTCATTGAAATTTTCCTGGAATGGAGTGGCAGTTTGAAATTCTTCCTGTTTTTCTTTTCCCTTCACAAATGCCAGAGATTTAGGGTATTTTAACACTTTATCCCACTTTCTCTAAATCTTTCCCCATTATACTTGTTGAAGTTTTGTCTTGGCATCTACTTCTTGGGAGATTCCCAAGTGATAAGGTGTCTATACTTATCATCCTAAGTCACTAACCTGATGTCTCATAACCAGTGGCTAGGGATGCTACCTCCCATTCCACCTTCACAAATCCTCTGTGGTGGTAACCAGCATTCATAGAGCTCCCCGTGAAACTGAACTTTTTATGGGGTTTCAACAGACTGCCTGATATTACTTCAGTCTCTCTTACCTTCTTTAAGCCTCTCAGCCTCACGTTTTATGTGATGATGGTATGTGTTGAAGCCTTCACTTCTGCACTAGTGGCCTCTGTGCCTGACCTAAGGTGGCCTCATTTGTCTAATTGAAGCTTTACACTTCTTTGTCCAAGTACAATGGCTGATCTGGTTGCTGTTCCGCAGTGACCCGTATTGCCCCAGGCTCATGTTAGTACTGAACCTTTCCAACCACTCTGTTCCTTAGTACTTCTAGGTTTTGTGTGTTGCTGACCTTACATCCTTCTCTCCAGTGGAACTGTACTCTCCATCAGTAAAGGAACTTTACCTTATTTATTTCTGCTTTGTCTCAGTGGTAACATATGCTTAGGTCAGGGTAACTAATACATATTTTTATCTGAAAATGTTAACTCTTACAATCCATTAATTAACCATCTTTAGGAAATTTTAATTTTTTTTTAAAGATAGGTTTGTTAAAATGTTTTACCATCATTAGAGTGCAAGACATTTTTGAACATTGGGGACATTACAGAAGTAAATCAGAGGCCCTCTAGAATGTTAGCCATTCTAGCCCTGGAGGAACATCCTGCAGTGAGAACTAATTCATTCTTCATTGTAAAACTTAAAGAGAAAATTCAGAAAATGTTAGCAGTAAACAAAAAGATGTATAAAATTTTGGGGATCTAATTTATTAATCTATCCTTATCTGTACATATTTGAAATAGGATTAATAGACTTTTGAATTCTAAAAAAAATGCAAAGAGGTAAATATTTTAGGAATTTCCTTGTATATATATTTTAAAGTATTTTAATCACATATGTGATGGATAATAGCGAATGTGAAAAATTATAAAGATAAAATGCATTATGCTAATCCATCCAATCAATTCAAGGCAAAGAAAGTATCATTGGTGCTAATGTGACCAAACTAAAGGTGACTGTTACATTTTGATTTACCAATTTAAGGTTTGGGTGTTATATAAGCAATGTTTTTAGAAAGGTGCTAAATAAATAAATAAATAAATAAATAAATAAATAAATAAATAAATTGGCCTGAAAATCTGGGGCAAAGAATAAAGTTGAGAGCTCTGTTTCCACAATCTCAGACCTCACCTCTAGCCTAAGTTTTCCATGTCCTCTTGGAATTGATGACCTTTGTCTTCTTGCCTTATGGTCTGTGTTTTTTTTGTGTGTGAAAGTCATTAACTTGTATATTTTTAAGCTATTTGTTGCTCATTCTTTGTTATTAAGTCTAGAAATTTGAATTCATTTTTGTCTTCAATGTCTAGACAGTGTGTGATACAGACAAGATGAGAAAGGGTGGAGAGAGGAATGAAAGAAACAAATACACATTTAAGTTATTTTTCTATGAAGTATCTTAAACTAAATCCCATTAGTTGCAGAATTGAAAAAATTTGTCTTCAGGCTCGGGAGATACTAAGTGCTTCCCTGGCAAGTGTAAGGACCTAAGTTTGATCATGAGTACTACCCCAGGCACTCTGTGCCAGCCCCAAAACTGGGTGTTGTGGTACACAGCTGTATTCCAATACTGGGGAAGCTGAGACAGGAGGATCACTATGAGTCTGAGCTGTATAGCAAGTTCCTGTACCAAATAAATAATTAGATAGACAGTCAGTCAGACAATCAGACAATCAGACAGACAGACAGACAGACAGATTTTTTTAAAAAAGAAAAACTTGTCTTCAGGAGTTGCTAATCAGACATGAACAAATGCAAAAACTGTTTCTAGAACAATGGCTCATTAGTCCTACGTAGTGCTTTAAATAAAGTAACTGTTCAATACGTATTTTCATAGCAAGGAATCTGTTGGGAACTCAGGCAGCCTAAAATAATGATGAAACCTTACAAGATAATAATACTATATTATATATACAATATTACATTTTATATATATATATATATATATATATATATATAATCTTACAAGCCTTGCAAGATAATATAAAGGGAACAAGGAAAAATGAAAAGAAATTCACCAATTAAAACATGATAAATATATTTAAAAGTACTCAGGCCATAGCTGTGCCTATTTCAATTCTTCACAGCCATTCCCAAGTAAATAAATACTTTCTATCATTCACTCATTTGCACTGCTATTAATACTAATTAACACAGGCTTGAGTTGTCTAAGAAAATAAATACATATATAAATGAAAATAGGCTGGCAGATGGAAAGAAGGAACATTTGCATGCAAGCCAGGAGGCTCAGGTTTAG
Source organism: Myocastor coypus (assembly GCA_004027025.1). NCBI lineage: Eukaryota > Metazoa > Chordata > Mammalia > Rodentia > Myocastoridae > Myocastor > Myocastor coypus. The sequence goes on from PVJA010008723.1 coordinate 36,000, forward strand.
ATTTAGCAAAAGCTCTGTTCAGGTATGTTCTCCCTTTTGCCCCGGATTCCTTTTAAGAAAATGCTCAAAAATGCTTCCAACATATATCGGAATATTATCTTACATTCTTACATTATCTCCATGTACAATGGAAATCACATATTTCTACTGAAGAAAAGAGGGTATTTTTAATTAGACACCTTCTAAAGAGTTCTATTTGATGGCACAGTCAAGGGACAGAGTGTTGTGTGGGCTATGAAATATCATTTTATTTCCCCAGATATTTCAAAGGCACTGTGAGTTTGCCATATTTCTGGATACTCCACGGATGTATTGTTTGCAATGCCTGCAAAGGAGAGTACAATATAACGTTTTTAATCTTCACTTCCAATCAAGATTAGATGTAGACTTAATAAATTAAGGAAACAATCAATTTAGGCCTATTGAATACAAAACATAGTTTAGGCACTAGGTACTACACAAGGATAAATAAGACTATCAAGGAAGTACTTATCTTTGGAGAAGTTCCAAATTGTAAATGACAAAACTACAGTATTGGACAGAACAAAATAATACACATACTATGAAGAAACAAGAATGAGAAATAATTACTGCTACTTATATTGTGTCAGAAGTGAGGATACTTCTGGATGTTTTGGCACTTAATCTGGAATGAAAAACAAGTTAGCATTTATAATGAATATACCAGGAAAGGGTATGGCCATGAAGATAATGTGATGTCTCCTTCAGTTCATTCAGGTCTCTGTTCAAATGTCACCTCTTGAGCTGCCGCTTGTTTTTACCCCTAGCTAATAAAATTAACTACTAGTAAACCTCCTTAAGGTATTATGTATGTGCTTGTTATCTCTTAATACAATTATATGATCTTTTTTAATGTATGTAGTACAGGATTTACAGGGGAGGTCTCACTACACAGATCAGACTTGTAGTGATCTTCCTGTTTTCAGCCTGTCAAGCCCTGGGATTACAGGCACACACACCACCCTGCCCAGTCTCAGTTGCTATCTCAGCATGCCCTGGGGTTGGCATGGCATGCCAGGGAGATCAAATCCCAGTCCCTGGGTCTGCCTAAGCAGATGTTTTAGTCTGCTGTGCTATCTGGCTGGACCTATGCAACTACTATAAACAGGTAGTGGCTAAGGGAGTGTGTGTGAATAGCCATCTAAATAAGCAGATTTGATTCATGATCTTAAAATAGAAATATATGCTTTAAAAAGAAAAGGCATACTTTAATCACATGGAAACTAAAATTTTGGAGAATTAAGACTAAAGATTGTGTTCTTAATATCATTTTTATATTTTTCTTAAAACATTTGTTTTAGTGATTCAGTAAGATATCTTCTTTATTTTTACAACACTAATACACAAAGTAAATGTTTTGCAAAGAACATTATCTTAGTTTCAATTTGACAAACTTACTGAACTACAAAATAGGAATAAATTTAAATAAATAGAATGCAAAAATGCCGGGCGTGGTGGCGCACGCCTGTAATCCCAGCACTAGGGAGGCTGAGGAAGGAGGATCAGTGCAAGTTCGAGATCAGCCTGGGCTACAAAAGTGAGCTCAAGGCCAGCCTGAACTGCATAGTGAGACCCTGTCTCAAAAAGACAAAAAAAAAAAAAAATTAAAAAAAAAAAAAATAATAAATAAATAAATAAATAGAATGCAGTGGATGTTTACTAAAGTCTTTAAAGTTTTAAAAATCATTTATTTATTTATACTTCAAAAAGCTAGGAATTTGAATGTTTTCATAGAAAACCAACTATGTGAAGAGGTAACTATATTTACTGTTTTAAACACATGTGATACATAATGTATCAAAACTACAACATATTAGTATGTATAATTTGTTTTTATGCGTCATTGAAAAAGTTTATAAGCTACAGAGAAATTCTTTACATTATCCTATCTATACATATTGTTTCAATATTTAGGTGTTTTATTTCTTTTTCTTTTTAGTATTTTAGTACAGGGTCTACAGGGTCTCATTACACAGATTAGATTCACAGTGATCCTGTTTTCAGCCTCCCAAGTGCTCAGAGTACAGGTGTGTACCACACACCCAGTCTCATTTGCCACCTCTTTGGATCCTGGGGAGCGGGGCTGGCATGATATGCCAGGGACCGAATCTTGGTGGCTGTTCCTCCCTAAGCAGGTGCTTTAGTCCACTGAGCTATCTGGCTGGCCTTATTCAGGTTACACTTTAAACATAAAACAAATTAGACAATGAGTAGGGTAGCTATACCTTTTATTGAAAAACTGTTTTCACTTCATCTGTTTCTGAACTACGCAATAGAGTAGCAACACAATATTGTGGGCAATGGAAACACTAGTTAGGTGCATAATCAAAGGAAACTATTTTACATATCCTAGTCATTTTAAGGTACTTATCATTTATCCTTGTTTATCTCACAGCCTGGTATATTCCCAGATTCTTGGTATATGTTTGCTGAGATGCCAATGTGAATTTGAACATCCAAAAGAAGCCTATGGTAAAACATGATATGGAAATGTATTAGCTTCTCTCATGTTATTTGGATAAATGTATTATTTAATAGCATGATGATGCATCTATCACTTTATCTTGAGTACAGAAAAATATAAAAGGGGATTCAAAAAGTTCAGACATTCTAAATGGTTAATTTCAATTTGACATGGGTTAGGTGTGGTCTGTGGCCATATCAAGTGAAACAGGAACAAGGCATATGCAGTTTTTTGGGGTGAGTAAAAAAGTGTAGGATCCTATTTTTGACATACTCACCAGAAGGGAACCAATGAGCAGGACCTATTGTGGTAAATTTCAGGAAGTTGAAGTTTCAGTAAAACTGAACAGAAAAGAGAAGCATACATAGCGTAATTGGGTAGATAATGTCTACCCAGTTGCTTTGAAAGGGATGCACAATGCTAGGACTAGGATAAAAACTGAAAAATCAAGGGAATGATTGCTAAAATGATAAAAAAAAAAAAATAGCCATCATAATAAATACCATTGCCAGCTTTAGGTCAGGCACATCTTTAACACTTCAGTATGTATTAACTGAGTAGTTTCCCCCATGATGGGTTAGATCAGAAAGGCTGGAAGTAGGAAACATGTATGAGTACTTCTCAAAAATCACTGAAGTAACTCCAGTGTACAACAAACTCCAAAATATTGTGGTAGATAGGTATTATTTTACTTAAGTTGCAACAGAGTCCCAGAGAAGTGAAGGGTCTTGCCTAAGACTAAATGGTAAGGCACTGAGACACAAATTCAGGTGTTGATTGTAGATCCTTTGACCTTAACCACTGCTGTAACTGCCTGATGCTTTGGGAGCTTTGAATTTTTATGTGTGTAAAATAATTCTTAGTGCACTTACAAATAATCATTTTCAGAAGTTACTCCATGTAAACTCTATTTTCTACCTAAATCTGTGGTAGTTACCATCCTTCTCATTTGTGAAGTTGTGGCAATCAGCCTTCCTCTTTGACTCTGTTAGTGCACCACCCAGATATTAGTATGGATGTTTCTCTTCAGAGACTACAAAAGCCCATGTCTGGAAGTTAAGTGGACTTGAGAAAGACATGGTGAGGTCCTTCCCATTAGCAAAGGCCCTAACCAGAGTCCAGGTTTTTACTAGTAGGAGCCAGACATTGAGCCTCTGCTGTGGGCTTCTGATTTCATCTCTTTGTTCCATCTTCATATGCCTGAACTTACGTTCCACTAAGTCTGCATATTCTGCTTAGCTTTCCCACTCGCTCACTACATATAGTTGAATGTACTGTATGCCATTCTAAATCATCAGTTCTCAACCTGTGGGTCGTGACCCCGGCGGGGGTCGAACGACCAAAACACAAGGGCTGCCTAAAGACATCGGAAAACGTTATTTGCAATTACAGTTTTGAAGTAGTCACTAAAATTATTTTTTGGTTTGGGGTCACAACATGAGGAACTGTACTGTGGGGTCACGGTATTAGAAAGGTTGAGAACCACCAGTCTAAATGAACTCAGGAGATTAGCTTGACTACATTGTAGTTGTTACTTTATTGCTCTAAATGTAAATTCAAGTATGTATTTCTGCAGACAGTTCACTTATTTTGAGAGCCACTCTGATTGCCTGTTTAGAAGCCCATTATGACTACGGGCTGCCTTCTTCTGAGAACACCTCTTTTCTGCAAGGGCAACACTGGTCACAGAACCCTAATCCAAATAATTTGCCTTTCAGTTATAACTTGAGGGTACAACTCAACATTTAATCCTTCCTGGAACCTGCAAATCTGTTGTCAGAACGTACTTAGTAAGTCTAGCCTAGAGCCTGAGATCATATAAATATGGGACCTTCCTATAGAGGAGCGACTTTTATTTCCCCAAAATGTATTGATGATTACTGCATGGGTAGTAAGTGAATTTCCCTCACATAAAATGTGTTCATGGTAGATCACACAAGCCAACCCAAAGCTGCAATTTAGCCCATTGCTAAAATGTCTAAATTCAAAGATCAAATATGCCATATTCTAGGTATCCACCAAGAGGCAAATGACTGAGAGTGGCAGTGAAAATTTACATAACAAGTGGTCTTAACTAGGAAGAAAGTTTCAAATTTACCTTTTCTGTTAATTAGAAGTTCTAAGTTGTCAAATAAAGCTCAATAGGGAGGGGCTGGGGAGATAGATCATTAGATTAAGTGCTTGCCTGGCAAACACAAGGACCTGAGTTCAATTCCCGGTCCCCTGCCTCCCCCCAAAAAAATTCTCAGTAGGAAAAGGAAATAAAGTAACTAGTACATTTTTTTTTTTAGTTTTTATTTTTAAATTTTTATTTATTTATTTATTTATTTCTTGTTTCAGAACTTTTGTTTATTTATTTTTATGGCGGGCTCAGCCTGCCCTGAGGGCAGGGCTGGCGCAGCATGTGGTGCCGGGGATCGAACCACCACAGGTGCTTTAGGCCACTGAGCCATCCTGCCGGGCCCAGTAACTAGTACATTTGATTCAGTAAGTTATTTCAGAAAATCCTAACAGGTTGCTAATGGCAACAACAAGTTTTATTTTTCTGGGTTCTCCAAAAAAGAAAGAAATGGCTCTAGGTTTTCCACTTCCTAACATTTAGTGAAAGAAAAGCAATATGAAGAACAACAACAACAAAAAAAATTATGCAATGAAAAGGAAGAGATTTGGAAGTCAGAATCCTGAGAAGCAGTGGAGGATAATGAGCAGCAGAGGTAAGCTGGACAGGACACAGGTGAGCAGCTGCAGTACAGACTCCACACAGGAGGTCTGACAGCAGGAACTAGAAGAGTCCACTGGCTGTAGGTCAAATAGGCAAACCCTAGCCTTGGTCAATGGAGTATTTTGCCACCACTGGCATAGGACATAGTCCATTTTAAATGTTAAAAATGGATTGTGTTGACAAATGAAGGGAACCAAAGAAGTGAAATTTAAATGTTTAAAAAGTATAAAGATTTGCTCTGAGCTCTCCTGATCTACAATATAGTAATGCTTTACTGAAGCAACCTGAATGTGCCTTACCGCTCACCCTAAGTACTGTGGGGCCCAATGCCTTTCTAAGGACGGTGGGTCTACTCACCCTACAAAGAACAGTATTAGAGATGAGGCTGAGGACAACAGTGGCACAGGGACCACATTCAATTCAATAAGGCATTACCATATTGCCCTAGATGAGGAGAGCTCAGAGTAAATTTTTGCACTTTTAAACATCTAAATTTCACTCTTTTGATTCCCCTCACATTGTCAACATAGTCCATTTTGAACATGTAAGTGGGTTATGTCCTAAGCCAGTGGTGACAAACCTATGGCACATGTGCCACAGGAAGCCTTTTTGACTCTAGAAAGTTTGTCATCACTGGCTCAGTGTCTAACATAAAACAGTAGTTCTAGCAAATGATTTTATTTCCATAAGTGAAGAAGAAGAAAGTGACTTCTAAGAGAGTCATGTGAGCTGAGGATCCATACTGGGCTCCACAGCTGGAGTATCTCCTGAGCAACAAGTATTGTTTGGAGAAGAAAGAACCATACCTATCCCTCTTTAGACACATTTATTTGCTCTTATGCTGACAAAATTTAGTTTCATGTAGAGTACTGGAGTTAGATTTTTTTTTTTTTTGTAATACTTTCTTTATTCAATGAGAAGATACCCAAAATACTACCACTCACCGGAGAGTCAATGTCTTTATGTACTCAAAAAGTCATGGCCCCTTGTCTCAGAGAATCATTTCTAGGCCAGTCATTTTCTTTCCCAAAGCAGCCTCTGTAACAGTTCCACCTGGGGGGGAACAACAAAAATCTCCCATCCAAACACAGTAATGTGCAACACAAAAACCACAGCTGAATATTTCTCATCTTGTTGTAAATATGTACCATTTCTAATGTCTTATCAATGCTTATAATCTCTTTAAAATAAATTTGAAACAAAAGTAAAAAGGACAAGAAAAAAAATTAAGGTTTATTGAAAAAAACTTCCATAAAACTTAATCAGAATCAGAACTATGCTAATTGTAAATTATATCTGCTATAAATAATAGACTATTGATGCTTGCAATCAATTTTAGGGGAACAAAAGAGGGATCACTTTAAAAAGAGAATTTGTAGACCTCCCTAAATATCAAGTTACTAAGTCAATATACATCAGAACTAAAAGATCAAATATACAATTTTTCTTCATAATGGAACTTCGGCTTTCATTGGCTATCCATTGATGTTATAGCATGGAAAGCCTATATGAGATACCAAGCCCTTACTTCAAAAAAAATATATATATATTTTTTGTTTGTTTTTTTGCAGAACCGGGGATTGAACTCAGGCCCTTGTACTTGCCAGGCCAACATTTATTCTACTGAGCTATCTCCCCAGACCCTAAAAGATACTTTGAAAGATTTATTAGTATATGTTTTTAGTACGTAATGATTACATTCACTGTGGGGAGTTCCTATATAATGTACACACACATACTATACTCAGGAGCTAGATCCTCTCTTGGCTTGGCTGGGTAAATGCATACACACTTTTATCCTTCTGAATAAAGTGAGTGTCATATGTATTTCATTACTGCAACATTTTCTTAGATTGGCTGATTTCTAGTGCTAGTAAACTTGATCACTAAGGAAATAACATTTCTTAATAGTGATCTAGAATTGATTTTTGTTGTTGTTAGTTTTTCCCTTTAAATTTCAGTCAGCACTTAAGTATTAGAAAAAGAGAAATTTTCAGAAGACCCTGGGCATAGGATGGCAATATATCTGATTCAGATCCTCAGTATCCAAAATATAACTAGTGAGAAAGAAATAAAGGCTTTCTTTGCAAGCCATTAACACCATACAATCAAATTATGCATCAGATGTTCCTAAAGATATACTTGTATGGTTGCATGAAATACACAAAAACTCTTTACTATTCAATCTCAGATACACAAATATACTTAAGAAAGAGAAGTTTTATTAGGGCAATTTCACTTTATTTTTCCATACAGCAAAGTCAACTACTGCAGTAATAAAATAAGCATAAAACAAATTGGAGCCCAAGACAAAATACATAATTTTAAGCAACTACAAGCAGAAAGTAAGTTGTGATTACATAATAGTAAAACCAAGCACATTTGTCCTTTCAGCAGATGAAAGTGGTAGGGTTGCTGATAAGTGCAACATTATCAACCAGCGAGAGTGAAGGCTGGAAAGCCTAAATCATTAAAGAAGTGCCCATTATCACACTTTGCTTTTTTGAGTGCTTCAGCATTGGAAATTAAAACAGTGAAATTTGAATTGTGTTTTATTTCTTCACCTGCTGAAAGAACAGGATCCTACAGCAATTAAAAAACAACCACATAACAACTATAGCTATGGTGTGCTGTTTGGTTTGCCTGCTTAAGGTTTAAATTTTGTGGAAGTCAATACTTGGTTTGAAAATTTCTTTTTGTGAACAATAAACCACTGAAATTGGCAGAAATTGATTTGAATAATATATGTCCTTAGTATAGTTCTTCCTCTCTTTTTTTCTTTTTGAAGTTTTAAACATGCAGTAGTTTTGAAAAAATGCAAGGACTATTTGATCCATGATTTCACCTTAATTTAATGGTCGGAGTACCTGCTACTTTTGGTAATGATCTTCAGGCAGATTTGGCCCAATGGAGTTTTTGTCAGTCATGAGATCTCAGAAGGATGACATATCTTTCCAGCTGAAAATATCCTGGCAAACTACAAGCTGTCCACAAAAAGCAAAGCAACATGTTTGAAGGGGTATGGAGTGCTAACTCTGTGCCACTTTTGCAAGCAATTTTGCTCAGTCTGTTGTTTTATTAGCCTTAACAAAACTCCTTGTAATTATAGACTTTTTATTCAAAATAAGATCTTACTATTATACAGGTCTCTCTCTTTTGACTATATACAGAAGTGCAAAAAGTCAACCTTTTCTCTAGACGTTCCACCATGCTAAACTGCAGCATAATCAACCCTCAAGAGTTTGCACACACACTATAATTCTCATTACGTAAACTTTGAGTATTTGGATTATCAACAAAAAGTCCCTTGTTCTATTTATTGATTATGCAGCTTATTTATAACAAGGCCTGATATTCAGGGATTTCAAAAATATTAAACAATACTTTAACATTTGAAATGGATACAGTAGAAAATAAATTTTATTCTAATATCTAGGATCTAGATCTTCTTATAATAACTAATTACAAACAAAATAAATCATCAAAATATTACTCAATTGTCTGCCAGGATTGTTGCGATAGCAACAACTTAACTTCTTACTTAGCAATGATTATATATTTATAAGATATCCATATAAAAGATCTTTGTTTTTTTAATGAAAACTAGACAAGAGCTAACAATGACTGACATTCTTACACTGTAATATTAAATCATTAAAATATAAATCATTTAGTTAACAACAATACAAATATCCATATGACACTACATGTAATTCAAAACTGAGTATGTTATGAAGGAAAAACTACTTTAATTTTTTTGTATTTTGAAAAATTCAGTAAAATCTAATAAAACGATAGTCTATAAACTGAAATGGTATTCAACTGTTAATAAAAAATGAAAATCTAATAAATGTAGGAAATGAAAAACTACATTTTAACAAGAAAAATAAGTAATATTCTCTAATGTAACTAACTACAATAACATGTGAAGTCACCATTACTCTCTTAACACGATTGAAATTACATTGGTATGGGATCCAACCCGTAATGTAATAATCTAAGGCTTTAATAGATGTACAGTACAATCAATAAAATCAACACATCAGTCTTATATTAGAAAGCATCTCTCTCAAGCATAAAAACTTGCAGTAAACTTGGAAGTATGGAAAGTTCTATAACTGAACTTTCACTTCTCCCATTCCACACTGTAACTACCAGTGACCTGGCCCCTACTTCAGCAGTTTTTAGAACTGCTGAACAGAGCAAAAATACCCTTTACTAGCTGCAACATCCAAACCACAAAAAAAGAAGAAGAAAAAAAAAGGAATTCCTTTGGATGAATCTATTCTTAAAAACTGAACGCACATCTATTTTTTTTTAATTTTGTAAAAGGCTTTCTAAGGCTATAAGCAGTTAATCTGAACAAAACAAAATCACATATAAAATTCACCCATGTACTTTACCCACCCAATTACTAAGTTAACTAAACATTTGCCATTTTCATATTTTGGTTTATCATGCATCTGATGATAGTGCTGCTTTCTTCTTTGTTTAGAGTCACCATTTTGAATGTGACTTTGATGAAGCAAACATGAAACCATTGTTTTGAAAGCATTTATAGTCTTTTGACTTTTGACAGAGGCTATAAATAGTAGCAAAATAATTTCCTCAAATGTTTTTTGTTATCGTGTCTCAGAAATGGCATATCCCTTTTGAGTAACTTGCTATACAGTATAGTATGCATAAATATTACACTACATTGCATTAAAATAATTTTATCTATCTATCTATCTATCTATCTATCTATCTATCTATCTATATCTCCAGTATGTGTAAGTTTATCTGTATTGAGAGTTTGTGTTGTGCTGTCTATTATTACTGTAGTTAATTTGGCCATTTCTGAGACAGCTTTGGTTTCCAAAAAGAAAAAAAAAAAAGAAAAGGAAAAAGAATGGTGCCCTTTGATTGATTAGTACTAGCAAATAAGCAACAGAATGTGACTCTGAAAATAATAACACTGAAGAAATAATACTCTAATTTGATGTACAGTCTATGGCACTTCATGAGAATCCTTGACAACATGGTACTTAAAGCCATGATGTGCTTTAAAATATACACAGTTGTGGTTTTTCTTGGCACATTCATCTCTGTCAGATCCCTCTCTCACCACGTCTTACAATCTAGTACATTAAAAATACTACTCTTAAACAAAAATGACTGTGCATGCACGCTCTCATCTATAATGGCAATTTTAAATACAAGGTGCACCTTTGTTATTTGTAAACCTTGAAAGAAATAAACTTATTTTTAAAAAATTATATCTTGGTCTACAGACGTACCAATACATAATAGAATCATGGTTACACCATAGTCTGTCTTTTCAAGGTGGCATGAATATATAGGAAACTAATTAGGTATGCATATCTGAATGCATAACTCCGCTAGAAAAGAAAGACAATGTTGTTCTTTTAGACAGGAATAACACCTCAGCACAAATATCAATTAAATGTACAAAGTGTATTGGCAAAAGTGTGCAGTGGATTTCCATGTTCTCTTTTCTTCTGTTTAACATGCAATATGTGGATGTCTTGTGGCTGAGGGATTTTTGTGTGTGTTGCTTGAAGGTATATACAATATGGCTAATGACCTCATTCTTTACTCTAACCAAGCACACTGTCCTTTCCTCTTTAGTATGATCTACAAGGAAAAAAGAAAATTTGTGTTAAACTAGAATTACCAAATGCAGTTTATGACACATATATAACATGAAATATTTATTTCTTAAAGTATGTTTATACTTTTATATCTTCATGTAAAAAAAACCACTTCTGAAGTACAAATAGGTTATTTCTGAATGCAATGACTTACAGTTTAATAAAACTAGATTCTTTTCAAAAATTTCCCATTACTATATTTAGATACAGTTGCAGAATCAAGGGACATAGTTTAGTAGAATTCTTTTTTTTAAATGCTATTCTTGTGGTGAAAAATGTAGTAAGCTTTTAGAATTTTGCTTACAAAATCAGAATTCATGGAAATATGATAGTTATCTTTTGGATATTTCATAGCTCACAGTATTTTTCCTCCAATGCCAAGAAAAATTAAAATCTTTACTTATGAATAAAGGAAAGTTCATAATAAATTAAGTTTTAATGGGTATACAATGTATCTGAGAGAAGTTTTTGTTTTTACATGAAATTTAGTCTCATTAGGGAATTCTTAAAAATTATGAGTACACTTTAGAATAACTGACAATGACAGGAAGCATCTGACTTAGCAAGTTAAAATACAGCAAGTTCAAAAGAAAGCAAATATTTCTCAAATAAATAGATCAGGATCCAAAACTTGCATAAGAACAAGTCAAGTGATAGACTTACAATTATGTGGTATCAATATTTTTAAACTTTAACTAATGCTTAGAAATAGAACATAGTTGCATATATACATACTAAACATATCTAAGACTATAAAAGCTGGAAACAGATTTTTTTAATGCATAAAAATGCAGAGCTATTCTTTTCCTTGATCTACAAACTAAAAACAATGTACTACTGCCCATGCTCATGAGCCTATTTATCACCAGATTGTCTAATTGGCTCTTTGCCACCATGAATATTGATTTGGCCCTCTGCTCCTTCTTCAAGGCCCTTATTTCTTTATTCCCCTCCAACCGATACATGTTCATTGTCAACATTTTCTGATTTTATTGGGAAGAACTGCTCCTTCATCTCTGTCCCAGATCTATTATTTTAACCTATTATTCTGAGATTTCTTCCATCCTTATCTCCTTTACCTGCAACTAACCCAAAGCAACACCACAATGTAATGTTGGTGACCAAATAAATGAAAGAAAGGTAGCAACAATGGGATGATCATCCATTTTATTTACCAGATTCAGTTTTAAATCTCGTGGTTCTTCCTAAATATAAAACTAAGTAACTATGATGCTTCTGAACACAGATTATAATGTATGCATATCAAATAAAATATATTTTCTAAGAATGACAAAATTATGCCTTTCCTCATATTAGAAAATATTTGTAAGTGGTTTTCAAACTATTTTTGAGCAATGGCAATGTCTTCAGAATTCTATGACCTTCCAAGATTAGTATTTTGCAGTACCTGTTTAGTGAGCATGTAGTTATGTATATTCACATACCAGTGTGCATGTGGGTATATGTGTGTGTAATTGAAGTCACAATTAGTGCAATCTAATAGCTCTGTTAATGGTAATGTATAGGATGAGGTAATTGTAAATTCTTATTTAAGATTTAGCTAAACCATAGGAAAAATAAAATTAACCATGATCACAAGGGCTCAGCTTAGTATGTTATATAAAAGCATTTTATTGGAATATAGCCAATCCATTCTTCATACCAGTGATGAGTGAGGGCAAAGCTTTTAGAGATGAGTGCCCAAACTGTAACCGAAAACTCACTTCTTTATCTCAAAGTGCCAACACTGCAATTAAAGCTGAACACTGAGGTTCTGGTTAAGGAAATCAAACAAACTCTCATACATTAACATCTTTTGTCTTAAAAGAAATACAATGCAAACACTGTGCGTGCTGGGGCACACCTGTAATTCCAGCTTTTGGGAGGCTGTAAACAGGTGGATCACTATGAGTTCAATCTAGTAGTGAGACCCTAAACACCCTGTGGACAGACCCTTTTCTAAAAACATACAAGAGGAAAAAAATAGAACAAGAAATATAATACATAGGTTTGCCACTCCTACTTTATATTATGCCCAGCTGCTAGCTGCTTCTATGTTACAGTGACAGAGCTCTCCAGATGCCACAGAAACCACATGGTCCATGCTGCTGAAAACATTTACCATTTACATTTATCCCTTTAAAAGTATTTGTCAACCCTTAACCAATGCCTTCTCTTTATTTTTAAGTTACATTTTTCTTCATGTTTGTGTCTCTTATGAAATAAAAATAAATTTACTGTCAGTAGTCTGTATTTTGTGATGCCATATTTTTGTGTGTAATTCTATATAACTCATAAAAATGTAAAATCTACAATATTCTCTCTTAAGTTTTGCAAAATTTAAGAACATTACCCAATTGCTATCTCAAGAACATTACCACAGACATACAGATGTGTATTACATAATGAACTTACCGTTTAGTGATGACAGTTCTACATCTGGGTAACATACTTGTGGCTAGTCAGATGTTCGGCAGATATTATGGGTATCTAGCAAATAAAAAATTATTTAGTGAATAATTCATGCAAGCAAGCCAATAATCAAGAGATGAAAACATCTTAATAAATATTTCAGAAGAGTGAGAATCAGCTGTGAGATGACAGTCTTTATCTGGTCAACATAACAGTTAATATGAATTTAAATGCCAAAATAACACATTTTTAAAAATATTTGTGTTAAATACAATTATATAAATGTTACCAGCTTATAGGAAGAGAAGTAAAATTACATGCAGAGCAATAATTGAAAGAAGCCCTTTTTGTTGGCCTACACACGCACACACACACCCCTGTGGTTTCAGTTACTTATTAATAACACAGAAGTCAGAATAAGAAAAGTTTTATTTACTTTTGGTCAACCAAATTTTTACTATTTTCATTCAAATGAAAGTGCCCAACTTTTTTCCAAATTGAAGTACCAGGTAAGGATGATAGGAAATAATTCAAAAGAACTGGAGAAGGGCACAACCTGACTTCAGAACATGTTTGTGAGTCCAGATTGCATACCATGTTGTATTTAAATAGGCAACATAGCTAAAATCTTGAGAGAAAATTTAATAAGAAAAAGATACAGAGATTACTTTACTTCAATAATCCCCAAAGCCAAGAATTACATATTTATAACTTGATTCTTTTCTACCCCCAAATTAACACTGCTAGCATGGGAGCAGCAGCCCAATACATGGAGACCTTCACAGGCCGTAAGAACATGTTCTGTTGCTAGTGATTCATTTCCTGGTAGCGTGAACTTGAGCAAAGCAACTAATTACTCTATGATTACACTTCATCTATAAAATGGTACTAATCCCATTTCTGCAAGGTTGATGAAAGAATAATGAAGTTACATACATGAAGACATTTTATTGTTGTTTCAATGTAGACATCTTAAGACTAGTCCAACATACTACAATCCACAGTCTGGATTTATTTCCATTTCTCAGCTGACATTTTTTACACAATTTTACAGCACTGGCAAATGGCACGAAAATGTGCTCCAAGCATAATGAAGCTTCTCATACCATTTTTCCTGCTGCAGCAGGACAGGATGTTGCACCCAACAGTGTAGAAGCATCAAGGATGGGGCTGTCGAAACATACCAAGGACCTTCAACACCAATCAATGCAGATGAAGGGCCAGCTACACTTCTGCATGCATGCAGGCTGCATTTGTGGCATCAGCTATTTCCAGCATTGCTAATGTACTGTGGGCATATACATCTGTATGTATATGTAGATATAATACATGTGTGTGTGTGTGTATATATATATATATATATATATATATATATATATATATATATCCATTCCCTTCTTTTCATTTGGTTGTAAAATAGTATGAAGACCCAAGATTATGCATGAAATGGTCACAGCGCAATGCAAAAAGTAAAGTGCCCCTAAAACCCAAGTGGCCAAGGGCATGTTGAAATTTGCTTTGCTATAGTTCTGCTTACACCAGCAATTCTACAATCACACATGATACAAATAAGAGTTCAAGTACCACTGATCTTTACCATAAATGAATTGAATCTACTGAGATATTTCTGTCAAAGATGTAATTATTTACTACATGCCACATATACACAAACTAGAATTCTTGTAAATAAGTCTGATGTGTTAGTGTAAATTCAGGACTAATTTGACAAACTTCTGAAAAACTACTAATTTTTTGCCAAGAAATGTTTCAAGTTTGTCTAAAACTCTTAAATAAATCCATTTTGGCAGTATACTTTTGAAAAGTTTTAACGGGTTTATGAATATCTAAAGGTTCATTGACAGTACATATTATTTTAAAAAACACAAATGTAATGGAACTTCTTGTTCTTCTCTTCCCAACCTTGTTTTATATAAATGAGACTTTAATCCACTTAGTATTTTAGAATATAAATTTTAAACAGAATCAGAAAATTCTGGTGGAATATATTTCAACATTTAAATTTTAAATGATTTTATTTTATTTTATTTTATTTATTTATTTATTTTTTTTGTCTTTTTGAGACAGCGTCTCACTATGCAAATGAGGCTGGCCTTCAGCTCACTTTTGTAGCCCAGGCTGGTCTCGAACTCGCACCGATCCTCCTGCCTCAACCTCCCGAGTGCTGGGATTACAGGCGTGCGCCACCACTCCCAGCTAAATGATTTTATTTTAAATAGTCATTGTTGTATATCAAAAATTTACTTTTATTTAGAAATATCCTGTGTAACTGCTACTCAATAAATTTGCAGGGAATGGTCAAAGAATTTCAATTTTCCATACTTTCTTTTTTTTCTTCATGAATCTCTAATATTTATACAGGGTAATTACAGAATTAAGAGTACATAGCATTTTATTTTTCATTTAAATAATTGAGAACCAAAGTCCAGAAATTTGAACACAAACTTGATTATTTTGATTATGTGCTTTTCAAAGAAACCAAATTATAATTTTATATCAAACTCTTATTTACAAGAGAGGTCATTTGTGGCATATGGGATACATTGCAGTATTTTCTTTGTTCATTAAAAATTTAGGTAAGAACTTAAGGAACTGTATGCACCAAATACTTTTAATAAAAACTTTAAGATTGCCTTTGTTTTTGATTAATCAATTTGCCTGCACAATTGGCTGAGAACAAATGAGAATTGCTTGTGTAAATGTCATTTTAGTAGCTTCAGAAATGGAGCCACAACAACTTTGGAGCATTTATAAATGGCATAAAAGCATTCTGCTGCTCATCATAAGAAGAATGTGTAGGCCAACAAGAGGTATCTTTGAAACCCCATGCTCATTACAGCACCCTCTACAGCCCTCATAGACACATGACTCCCACTGACCTCAGTGGGAAATCCATGTGCAGAAAGGCTGTTGGATTGAGCCCTATTAGAGTTGTTTTTTTAAGAAACAAAGCCGTAAATTAGCAAACCTGGTTGGCTGTGGCTGTTGCAGCGAAGGGAACACTTGTGGCAGATGTTGTTGCTGCGGACACAGTGGCTGGCGTAGCACCGTGCACCATGGGAACTTTCGGAGGGAAAATCATATAAGCAAACATACAGAAGAGTGTAGCAATATGGAAACCATGGCAACATGGAAGAGATCATTGGGCATGGTATTTATCATAGCAATAAGCCATGTGACAGGACATCATCACCAGTGAGTGACATGCAATCACAGCGCAAAGCAGGACAACATTCCAAGGAGAGAAGGGGGAATGAAAGAGAAAAAAAAGGGGGGGAAAAAAAGCTTGTTACCATCAAATCAAGAAAACTGACACAAATAGGCTTAATTTGCTAAGTCAAAACAAGAATTTCATATAATGTTCATAATATTCAAAATCTCAATAAAAATATTTACTTGATATATACAGTTATCCATCTGAGTAAAAGTATTTTTACTGTTTACTATCATGAAAATACAATTTATTACTTTATAATATAGATTTGGTTTTACACACCAGAACTCATAGTCCAATCAAAATCCACCAAAGGTGACTAAAGGAAACTGTTGTGTATAAAGAAAACATTTATGTGAGTCCATGTCAATTAAATAGAAAATGGCATTTAATTGACAGGTGTTAGTAAAAGGGAAATGGACTTGCCCAATAGATAAAAGTGAAACTTAGCAGTGGATTTTGAGGGGCTGTGAGGTGCACCATAGGTTTAAGATAATCAAGAAACAAAGCTGGCACCTACCAACACTTGTAGCGGGTGTCATGCACAATATTGAGCCTGCCCATCATGCATTGCAACAGGAAGGTGGATTTGAAAAGGGAAAAGAATTAAAACATCCCATCACACGTGTAATTAGGAAATTCATTTGAACAAAGAAGAAAAATTGTTATTATGGGAACAGTGGCATGTAACTGTCAGCACAATCAAATCATACAATAGCACAGTGATCAATTAGAACTAGTCTCAAGTGAAGAACAAAAGCCAGTTTAACTGTGTGCTGGTACACTTTGTTTCATTAATTGCTGCCTATAGAAAAAGTATTTTTGGAAATATTTAAATCTGTTAAATTCTTTAAAAAATGATATTGTAATTTGTTTTATTATATTTTAATATGTTACCAGAAACATAGCTGCTCTATTTCTGAATCTGATACATAAATATATTATTTTCTTTAGATTGAACACATTTAAGTGATCAGGGATACTATTTATTATTAAAATACTAAATAATTCAATGCACAACAGTGAACAATGTAAGAAAACCACAACATTCATCTTAATTCTCTTGGTTTTATTTCTTTTTTTATTGTGGGAGTAAAGCATACAGGCATGAAGTGGGTTGTGATCATCCGCACAGGAATTTTATTGGAGATACCAAGTAATAAAGTAAAATTTCATTGACTCTATTTGAAGTTAAAACGTAGGAAAAGTATTGTAGGTATATTATATAATTTCTTTTAAGTCTCCAATTGGTTTACTTGGTAAGTATCTAAGAATGCAAACTAGTTTTTGTTGCTGGTTTAGGTCCTCATGACTTGTCACAGCAGCAAATGTTTTACACAAGTTCACACACAAAAAATTACTAATCAGACTTCAGTAAAAACTGAGTGGAACACTATGTGTGCACATCACATATAGGTTGTTAGCACTAATGTTGACGATAGTTTGACCATGGCAATTATGGAAAAATATATAGCTCCTTATTCTGACATGTAAATATTGAAACCCTATTTTAATTTTACAAAATTCAAAGCATTTTCCCATATGAATAACTACTATTTCTTTTTCTGTGAGACTATTTTAATTTTTAAGTTTTAAAATATCAAATGACTTTGTATTTCTATCTAAATCTTAGCACATCTTTAAATACAAGCAGCATCTGGGAAGAACATTTGCCAGAAAAATATCTGCCAATTGAATCTTGTCAGACATGGCCTTACAAAATAAAGCTGCCATTGAGAAACTTAACTGAAACACAGATTACTTAACTGGCATTCTGTCACAGCTGCAATTAGGCTGTTATCACAATTAGACTGTGGGCACAATGATAAACTCATTAATGGATTTAGGGAATCATTCTTTTAGGCAAAGTAATATTACATTGACAGGCATTATTTAAGACATTTGTCTGTCTCTGTAACTGTACAGCTAAGTAAGAGACTTATAAAAGACAATGGAAACAAACCAGTAATTACAAAGAAATCAATTTGAGACAGTAGAAGAAGTAAAATTTAATACTGAGTCTAAATTTTATGAAACCACTATCTTCTAGTGTTAGGGACAGAAGGACTGGGAAACGTCCAAAGGAGAGATGAAAAGATGAATGAAAAAAGAATAACATGATATTTAAAGGATATTAAAGCTAGTTTAAATACTGAACAGATTATAGGTTTTAAATTTATTATTATTTTCCTTCAATTTGCCTACTGTATTTCATTTCATGCATAATGAAGCCTGTACATACTGGAAATAAATAAACCTTACACGATCCCTCTAAAACCCTAAACTTTTTATGACATGAATTTTAGTTTATGTTATATATCTCGTCATCATTATAACCAGTGCACACAGTTCTGAGAGGGATTTGCGGCAAATAAACATAAGGTAGCAATGAAAATACTAGCCAGGATGCAGTAACTCACAAATATAAAGACAAAACGCTGTAGGACCCACTTACCAATGCAATAATCATTTTTGAAATGACCAAATCATCTATCTTTACTTAAATGATTTGATTTACCAACAGTGGTGTAAGAATAGCCCAATTAGTTTTTTTTCTTCAATTTTCAGCACAAGGCAAAATTTAAGTGGATATAGCTGTTAAATTTCAATTTTGCCTACAAACATAAACAGCCAAATTATGTATTTCTGTGGAATGTAATTTTAACTACATGACTTTCTAAATAAAATTTTAAATTGGTCTTTGTGAAGAACAGGATGGGAATTTACAAAAGAAATGTATACCTTGTTAGAATTACTTTCAGAAGAACAGAAACAAGGAAAGAAAAGGCATTGTAATAGAAATGTGCTTAGAAGTTCAAGGCAACTTAGGTTTTATTATAAAAAGCACAAAGCTGATTTAGGAGTTCTAAAATAATGGAATATCTTTTACCACTAAAGGCTAATAAACAACTGAATTATTATTGAAACTACTACCAAACAAGAAACATTTTTTAAATTAATTTCATCCATCTGGCTCAGTGAAAGTAGAGTGTAGAATTGGGCTTTTTTTTTTTTTTTTTTTTTAAATAAGCAGAATGTATTTATTGAGGAAAAGAAAGCTCCTGTCCAAGAGAGGGACGGGAGGGGGGGGGTCCCAAGTGGGCGTCTCCCAAAAAAGGTATTTCTGACAGTCAACAAAAGTGAAATTCACATGTAAATATAAGGCTCTAGATTATTTATAATCTGTATAAATAATTAATTAGTCCCAAAAAGCAAAGTTTAAGACAAAGAAGTAGTGTTCTCTTAAACTAGGTAAAGAAAAAACCCTTTTAGAGGAATTTAATCTAATATTTATCTTTAAAGAACATAAAAAGTGTAAAACAGGCATGGGAGTAGATAATCAGTAAAGGTTAGTGTCGTTCTTCTAAATTCTTTTATTTATTCATGTTTTCCTTGTTAGTTGGTTTTATGGTACTGAGGATTGAATCTAGAGCCTACACACTGAACGATGTGCCTTTCTTAGTCTTTCAGACAGGTCTTACTAAGTTGCATAACTCCCCAAACTGGGCCTGAACTTGTCTTGTTCCCAGAATATGCTGAGTACAGGTGTGTACCAAGCTCAAATCTATTATTATTATGATTGTTGTTGTTTTTGGTACTGGAGACTAAACTCAGAATCTTGTGCTTGCCAGGCAGGCATTTATGCCACTGAGTTATCTCCCTGGACCCTCAAATCTTTTTATTAAATAGCTACATTAGTACATATCTTGCTTAGAAATATTAAGAGACTGACTCAAGTCCTCCAATCTAACTTCAAATTCTTCCTAACGCCATAAACCATTTAACCTAAGAAATTCCTGTGCCTCAGTGGAAGCACAGATGACTCACATGATGCCCCAAATGACTCACATGTAAAGTGGGAATATTTAGCCAACCTTCTGAAGTTGTAATGAGAAAAATAAAAAGGTGACCCAGTACAGTGTGACATGATAAATATTCAGTAAAAAGTAACTTGTCAATTGATATGAAAAACAATTAGGTGTATGATGACAGGAAATTCTGGGGTTTGGAATCTGAAAGTATGTACCCTGTGCATAAAATTCACATTGAAGTTTTTTTTAAAAACAGTGTTATATAAATGAAGTATTTATGGATTCCAGATCATCCCCTAGAGCTATGAGACTATAATTTCTTTTGGAAGTACTAATATACTGCATGTCATGCAATCAAAATTTTTTCACTGAATGAATGAGAAGATGAATAGTTGAAAAGAGGCAAGGACAAGAGAGGGATTGATAAAGGGAAGGAAAGAGGATAGTAAGAACAGAATGATACAAAGATCGATGTAAATATGAATGGATACATGCATACACATATGATGGTTGCTATTTTTCTTAGTTTTCTGGTTGACTTGCCACAACCCTGATCAGTCAGCAACCCATTCCTTCTAAAAATAGTCACTTAGGGCCAGGAAGATAGCTCAGTGGAATAAGTGCTTGCCCAGCAAGCACAAGGTTCTGAGTTCAATCCCTGGTACCACAAAATAAATAAATAAATAAAGAAAGAAAGAAAGAAAGAAAGGAAGAAAGAAAGAAAGAAAGAAAGAAAGAAAGAAAGTCACTTAGTGTAAGGATTTAGCTAACTATGCTTCACTGTAATGTGCATTAAATAGATCTACATATCTCTGTGTTCTTTTTAAAACAATAGCCTTTACAACTGTAACATAAGAGTTACAAAATATAAATTACTTCCACCATCCAATAAGGTCCTCAGAGTATACCTTCCCAATTGTTAGAATGTCAGATAGGATATTTTGATTACACAATTCTTCTGTTGTTTGTGCACAGGATAAGTTAGATTTTAAAAAGTGAACTTGACTGCTCCCAGGTACTACATGAAATTATATGTGGATCTACAGTTAAACCAAGTGGCATTTTAGTTCTCAAAGGTTTTATAAAACTAAATTAATTTGAAACATTTTAAAAATTGGGGGATTTTACTTCTAAACACATTAATGTCCAGCATATTCTGGAGCAGTACTTTTACCAGGGCTTCCACTGCAGCTTGGTTTAGCCCATCCTAGGATGCCCAGACACAATCATTGCTTCAGTACCCTATGATGCAAATGGAAAGACACCAGTCTCTCTCTCATTTCTGCCAGCAAAAATGCTGCTGAGACCACAGAAGGCTAAGCCTGAACACTGACCATCCTCCTGGACCTGGGCCTGTGTTTTCCACTAACTCTAAGGCTCTAAGGCTGACTCTCAATTTAGTTCTTACTTTACTTGTTTACACTGGCTGTCTGGCCCCTGTAGTGTCTGAGTTCACATTCTCTGCTTCAGGCTTCTCTTTCTGACAAAGTGGCTTGGCAGAAGTAAAGATAGGTTACACTAAACTTCTCATGTCACACGAGCATTTTGTGCACACAGGTACATTTATCCTAAGGAAAATATTTCTGAAGAATTATGAAGGTAGTATCTAATCCTGATTAAGTGTTTAATAAATAGGGCAACTTGTGTGGCTTTAGTCCTTTGAAAGAGGAAGGTAAGTATTTTTCACATTAGTACTATGACAAAAATATCTGATGTAAAATGTATCATAAAAGAAAATATATATTAAAAACTTCAGCATATTTTAAGATATTATAGTATACCTAAATTAGCAATGTTTAACTTTCAAGAGCAAAAGAACAATTAATTCTGCTTTATGAATGTGTTTACCGTATTGCCATCTTGACCATTATCATAGCTGCTTTTTTCACTCTACGGACTTAACAATTTTAGGACAAATAAAGGTCATGTATTCAACTAATGATTATGCTTATTTAGGAAAGTACGACCATCTGACTACTGGAGAAACTAATGAAAGACTCATTTTTTTTTTTTTTTGTCTTTTTGAGACAGGGTCTCACTATGCACTTCAGGCTGGCCTTGAGCTCACTTTTGTAGCCCAGGCTGGTCTCGAACTCACACCGATCCTCCTGCCTCAGCCTCCCGAGTGCTGGGATTATAGGCGTGCGCCACCACGCCCGGCAAAAGACTCATTTAGTAAGAAAAATTATTTGAAGCTTTAATATTTGCAGAAGATATTTTTTGGAAGCTTTGGAAATTTCTGAAAAACTACCTACGTGGAAAAAAGTTATATGATGAAAGCAATGAATATACTACAGATCAAAATCACTCAAATTTTGGGGCCCGGCGGGATGGCTCAGTGGTCTAAAGCGCCTGCTTGGGAAAGCTTGAGTGGCTTCAGGGACTGCGGTTCAATCCCCGGCACCACATACTGCGCCAGTCCTGCCCTTAGGGTGGGCTGAGCCGGCCATAAAAATGAGTGAATAAACAAACAAAGGTTCTGAAACAAGAAAAAAATAAATTTAAAAAAAAATCACTTAAATTTTTATTCTAATAGGGTCAAATCTATACTTGACAGATGCTATTTCATTGTTTCATTTTATATCACAAGCATGAACTATTTTAATAGACTTTCCTAGTTTTGTTCATTGCCATTACATATTTATTTGCATATGGATGGACAGTTTTCAAAGATGCAATGTTAAAAGGTTGTATGTATCAGTAAAAACTAAATTGAATATAGCTTATTCCCTTGTCCTTGAATCAGAAAAGCACATTATCCTCATTATTATGAAACTAACACACTGCAAATACTCACTAGAGTATAAGAATCTAGATCTTTTATATGCACAACTAGCCATTAATTCACTAATAAAATTGTCATTAAGTCTCTAAATTCATGGAATTTTAAAACAACAGTAGTGAAATACAAAATGAGATTACAAGGCCTAGGTAAAGTCCAGACTATAAAAACTTTAGCATTTTCTGAAATTCGGTGTATGTGAAAATAGAAAACTTCCAGTTACCTAAATAGTCCATATCCTTAGCTTTTAAATCCATGGGAATAAATCTATAATAGATTACTAAGTTGAAAATAAACTTTAACCACACACACAAAATGTAAATGTAAATGTAAATGTCATCGTTTCAATACTAGCTTAGGAACAAAAATTTTACACAAGGATCTGATTACTATTGAGAAGAGCATGTGTGAAGGGATAGCGTTCTATTATCCACTTTGAAACCAAAGAGGCTGAAACCTAATCAAAATTGAAAGTGATTTCATACAAGTCAAATTAACTCATGAAGGCAAAGGGGTCTTACAGCAAGGAAGTATAAAATAGCTTGACAGACATATAACAATGTTGAGGAAAGAGAGGAAAAGAGAAGAGAACTGTATTTCAATTCCAAATACCACAAACATAAATAAATATATAAAACACCACTAATATTTAATTTATATTTCTTTAAACTAAAATCTCTAGTTTTTAAGAAAAATCACATGAGCTATAAAGAATTTTCCATTATGGACCATCTTACCTTACCCTGACCTGATCTATGACTGAAAGCAATCCAGGGGTGTGGTTTATCTGCTCTAATAGTAGAATTCTACTTTGATTATGAGATTCCTTTATCAACAAATTCAAGCCCTTACCTGGTGGGAGAAATGCTGTATGCTGTTGTAACTGCATGTTGGCTAGAGCCTGTTGGTACTGGAAAATACCAGTATTAAAGACTGCGGTGGCACCGTTGGTTTTTTCAAGAGCAGGCCTCTTTGGTAATGGGGGAAGTACAGCTTGAGGAATTCCCTGTTTAGTGAATGAGTATAAAAAACAAATACCAGTAAAAAGAAAAAAAAAAAAAAAAAGAAAAAAGAAAAAAAAATCAGTTGAAGGCTAAAATTGTTAGGAAGCATGAGCAAGCAAGCAGCAGAGCACTTAACTATCAAAGGGGAAAAATCCAATAAATAAAAAATTAAAGGGAAAATAAAAAAAGCAAGATAAGAGCTTTAAAGAAAGCATTATTTTTGTCCACAACAAAACCCTTCTGGACGAGAGCATGTGTTATCATGTGTTAAGGTGTTTAACATCCCATAATGCTTCAGGCTTTATGTGAGAAGCCACTGATTTGGGAAAAGAAGAAAAGCTGCATTGCGAGCTCCATGAGGATTGACAAGTATAAGCAAAGTTAATAGTTAATTGTACGGGTGACTGAAACTGGTAACATAACAACCTATACCACTTTGCTCCCCCTCCCCACCAGATCTAATGACATGCAAATGTCCCAGAGCATGCAACTTTGTTTTCTCTTAAAGGCTGAATTACAAATACTAAAAAGTAAATATTTCTACTACTAAAAAAGCATGCTAACCAAATAAGTATGTAAAATATACAGTACATAAGTACATAAAATATACACTTTAATGTCTTCCTAGTATTTCTTTAGCACATTTTACAATGTTGTTAAACTGAATGTGGGCTGCTGGGCTTTTAGTCTTGCACTGTATGACATCCATCTATGTACTTATATTAGTCTTTTCACTAATTTTGTCAGGAAACCACAATCAGTTTTTCATTGTACTTTAGAACTTTATAACAGAAAAAGGAATATATATTTAAATTGTTTTAAAAAAAATTGTATCTACAATAAAGCTACATGCCAAGCTAAAAGGTGAAAGGTCATAGTACCAGGTCAAAGGTTGCCTCGAGGGGTCGCTTCAGTGATTTGACAGCCGACTGAGTCTTAATTAGCAGGCAGCGAGCACATGATGGCAATGGGCCAGTGGGGTTCAAGCGCATTAACATAAACAGCAAGCAGAGGTGCATCATGGGGGCAGCAGTGCATTTTTGGGTAGGTGAGAAAAAACAAATAAAAAAACAAATCATCGGAATGCCATATACAACGAATAACAAGACTAAGCATGCACAATAAAGGCACTATTGAGTTGTTATTGGGAGGATAACTCCTCTTTGTAGTTAATTACAAACAAGATATTTTAACAGAAAAAAAGTGAAAGGAAGAGAAAAGGAGAGAGTCTGCCTTCTGTATTTTTGCTCAAGTATCCATAAATACAGAAAAGATCTCTCTCTTGACTATTTCACTGTGCTGTGAAATACTACACAGTGTTTTTTATGAATATTTTAGAGATTAATCAATATATTTATGTAAAAAAGGGCCAACATTAAAACAGCTAAGCAAAGAACAAAGAGTGGACTCATTCAATTCAGCTATTAGGACACATTAAAATTTACCTTTATCATGTAATTTATTGTCTAATCTCATCCAGTTTCTAAGTCTGTGAGTGCTGCTGTCTTATGGCATAGTCAAAATTCTGTGGTTAAATGTAATTAGGTTTATGCCACAATATTATTTCAGACTATCTTGATAGCATACTACTCAAAATCCTGTAGCTAATTCTAAACACAGTGTTGTTGAAGCAATCCTAAATAGTTTCAGATTGTGCTGTGGTTAAAAGCAAGATATATGTAAAGAAGAGCCTTGATGTGCAAAAGAACACACCAGAAGAACACAATGTCTGATTAGATGACATACAAAAATAAGAAGACTGAGAATGGCAATATCATTAAATTGAAAAGAAGATAGGTGTTTCTTTTCAAAGCAGAAATTTCAGAAACCCTACATCCAGAATAAGACAGTAGTACGAGTTAGGCCGAGAACAGAAGCAATCTGAACCATTTGAGGAGTAGCCTCACTGCTGTGAATAGTAACTTCTTTATGTATTTTCTGGGATACCTGAACAAACATATCTTCAGCAAAAATAAAAATAAAAAATAAAAATAAATAAATAAATAGGTTAATAAATGAATAGGCTCTGGACAGATACAGTTGTTCGCTTTGCTTTCTTGACTGCTAGCAAGTAGAGAGCTGATGTCTGTACTCACCATGGCAGCTGCAGTGGCTGCAGCCTGTGCTGCTGCAGCTTGGTTGACCTGGTATTGGGCAGCCTTTATCTTGGCTTGCAGATGTGCAGGCGGATGAAAATATTTGCACTTTTCCCGAGAGCATCTTCCCTTGATGTAATCCATGCAGACGGTTACTGTGTTGTCATTGGTGTCAATCATTGTGCTGTCAGCAGGATGAGCAAATCGACAATCATTTTCTCCTCTGTTGCAATTGCCACGTTGGTACTCTCGACATACCTATGAGGATATTAAGTGTGTAGGGTTCAGTCAACATGAATAAACACAACCTTTCTACAGAAATCTTCAAAACTGCTGATAGGCATAGATGAAGGAGAAAAGAATCATTGCAAACAATGCAACAAACCAACTTCAGCAAGATCTACTTTGCTATATAAATTGTAACCACATTCCATTAAAATACCCTTGAAAAAGAAATGCATTCGGCTTTAACTGTAAGACATCTAGTCTCAAATTATTAATTACCAAGGGAAAAGAGTAACTTTTACAGTGATGAAACCTGACACATATACTAACCAAGCAAAAAAGTCGGCATGATTGTAGGAAGACATAAGTTCATCCTATATCCATTGATATGGCAGTGAAATGGACAGACATGAACTTTTGCTTAAAATTCATCAGAAGTAGACAAACTGTATGCAGGGATACTTAACAAAAAAATTGATGGCGAATCTTCCAAAGTGTCATAGAATAATGAAAGACCAAGACATGTTCCATGCTGAACACTACTAATACAGATTTTGGTACCAGGAGTGGGGTCATTGCTGTGACTATACCTGACAATGTGGATTATAAACTTTTGGAAATGGCTTATGGGAAGAGATAGGAAAGGTTCAGAGATGTCGGCTGAAAACAAAGCCTTAGAACAGCTTCGGCTGTTCAGCTTGGGCGATTTTGGTCAGAGCTTAGACCAGAAGACTGACAGAAGGCCTGCCTGTAAAGATCAGGCT
>PVJA010008724.1:0-63373 GCA_004027025.1 Myocastor coypus
AAAAAAAAAAAAAAAAAAAAAAAAAAAAGCTTAATTACAATGCATGAAACGCAAATCTAGATTGGTGAGATGAGCTTTAGGAGGCTTAGATCAATAGCCTCCAACATTACAAGCTTCACTGGTGGCCCACTGCAATTGCAGAACATTTGACTGTGTATGCATCTGCTTCCTCTTAGTCCAAAGAGAAGAATTTTCTTTTCTTTTCTTTTTTGTTTTCTTCTTAGTAACATCAATAGGGAGGTGACTCATGCCTAAAAAATGTGCTCTGTAGAACTATTGTGAGGACAATATGCAATATGTCAACTTAAAAAAAAAGGGGGGGAGAAAAAAAAGTAATGTTTATTGAAAGTGTTAATGTTTAATTGTTTTAATTGTTTGATCAATCTTATATGCCTATATCTATTAATCTAAACTGATCTGATGATGAAAATATATAATATAACCATTGTTAAATTTAAACAATAAAAATATTAAATCAAAAAATAAATAAATAAAATAAAAATTCTCATATATTTGAGTTTTCTTAATACGATGGCTGAGAAATACAAATATATGTTTTTGCACTTAGGCTTGCTGCCGGCTAATGAGGAATTTGAGGTGATTGTTGTGATTTTTTTCTTCCTGGCCCTAGGGGTTGAATGCAGGCCCCTGCACAAGCTAAACACAGTCTACCATGCAGCTATTCCCCAGCCATGTTGGTGGTCTGATGCACAGAACAATTTGTCTTTTTTTTTCTTTTTTTTTTTTTTACTTTCATCTAAATTATGGCCGGCTCAGCCTGCTCTGGGGGTGGGGTTGGCACAGCATGTAGTGCCAGGGATCAAACTGCGGTCCCTGAGCTTGCTGAAGCTTGCCTGAGCAGGTAGTTTAGACAGCTAAGCTATCTCACCAGCCCCAATTTGTTCTATTTCTGAGTAATGGCTAGATTAAGCATTATTAGTGTTACCAGTATTTTAAAAAAAACTGCAGAAAGAGATAAAATATTTGAAAGTCTAGAAATAGTTTGCACACAAAAGATGAGAAGAAGGTATTCAGTACCAACACAAATAACTGAAAAACAGGGGCCAAGAAAAAACATTCCCCGAATAAACTTGTACAAAAATCACTTCTTTGGTGCTAAAAGAACTTCATTTGTTATCACCCTTCGTAAAGCATTTGCACACATGCTGCCACATACAGACACAAGTATAAAGTACAATATATGCAGCATAATCATTTAAACAGACACACTCCAGAGAACCTAGGAGGTACAGAAGCAAGACCTACTGAAGTCTGAGAAAGGCCAGGAGAGGACAGTGAGTGGCTGACTCCATGACGGAAGGCATCCCTTACTCAGGGCAGGCTCCCCTCCCTGGCTCTGTCCCACACAGCAGTGGTGGCTGACTAGATCAGTGCACAGAGCAGCATTCAGAATGAGACAGCCTTGGGGACAATCGCCTCTCCCACCCACCTAGGCTACAGCACTGTCTCGAAGATTTGAACCACAGCCCGTAACTTCCTGTCAGCGTAAGATGGTCCAACTTCCTGTACAACCCTGGATAGTGATGGGACAATTCTTTTTTCAGTCAAATCTTGCAGATAAAATTGATCAGCCCAGCACTATCTGACCATCCTGTCCCACTTGGTTTACGCTACACTGACACGAAACCATGCAACCAGGGCGCAAACGCTAGGTCACACAGCCGAGCCCCACTTTCACGGAATATTTGTGTCCACTGAGAAAGACTTACTACGGGCTGAATATCTCTAATCTGAAAATTTCCAATCTGAAGTGCTCTGAATCGGAGGTGTTTTGAGCACTAACATGATATTCCAAAAGTTCTGGAACATTTCAGATCTCAAAGACAGATTTTTAAATTAGGTATGCTCAGCTGGTGAGGTCAATATAACTATCATAAAATCCAAAAACTCCACCATCTGAAACACTCTGGTCTCAAGTGTAAGAATATTGAATATTTTTGTTACTGTATATAACCCATAAATCTATAATTATCAAAGAATTGTTAACCTGTGATTTGTAAAACAAAATAGGAAAATCACCTAATACTTCTGCAAAAATTGTAACTCTCTTTAGGTTGTCCTGCTATCTAATATGACCCATGAGGCTTCCTCCGTTTTATAAAATTTGAAGTTAAATTTGGGATTTGTCTAATCTAATCACTAGCTTCCAAGAAATACTGTTAACATGTATGAATTTTACCTATTCTTCTGCATAATACTTCTAACTTAAAAAGTAATTAATCAATATTCACAGTTGTCTTAGCTATGCTTCTCTCATTGCTGGGACAAATGCTTGACACTCAAAATGAAGGAAAGAAAGGTTTATTAGCTGGCAGTTACTGGAGGTTTCAGTCCATATTCGGCTGGCCCAAGGCTAAGTGGAACAAGGCAGAGAGCATCCAGTTCATGGCAGCTGAACAGCAACAACGGCGACAGAGGCAACCAACCAACCAGGGCAACAGACCAACAGAGCAAGTCTGTCTCTCTGACGCTCTTTATGTTACATTCAGGATCTCTGCCTCAGCCTATCCCTCTCAGGCCACACCCATAATCCCAGCAGTACTCAGACCCATAGTCCCATCAGTACTAAAACACATAATCCCAGTAGATCAAGAGTCAAGTCTCAAACTCTAGAAGTCTCCACCCCCATGGCTGCATGAGGCTTTGGGGGGACAACTGGACATAAACCATAACACCAATATATGAAAATGTGTATTTTAAAAGCAACAGCTTTCCCCATGCAATGCTACCAAGCTCTTGAAAGCTTATGTAGTTACTGTATATACATTCTTTGAATTTCCATTTTATAAATGAAGATCTCCATGTGCTCACCATCCTGTTTACACAGTTTAAGAAAATCACACTCTACAATGGATTACGTCTACAGTAAGACTGCTTTATAGTGAAAATCTTGGCAAGAATTTGTTTTAAAGGAAGACATACATAAATTTATACTGTTAACAAAGTAACAGTACCTGGAAGTATTATTTTTTAGTACCTAAAGGTATTATTTACCAAAAAAAAAAAAAAAAAAGTAGAAAACAACCATAAAATAATGACTTGAGAGCTAGTAGTATTTGCTTCACTTTGATAGTGTGCTGTATTGCATAATCTCTCAATTATTAATAATCATATACCATTACATAATTTAAGTATATTGTTTCATTCTAAGTTACTTTCATGTAACAATTCTTAAACTTCTCATATTATAGCAGGTGCTTGTTACTTCTTAATGATAAAAGTAATCTTGAATAAATAAATTATTGGAATTAGTGAAATGCAGACTTTAAAAAATCTATTTTCTTTTCACTTTCTGAGTGGGAGATCCAACATAGCATTTATGCAATAAGTTTTTATCCAAAACACCTAAAACATCACCCCTTGAGATCGCTTCCTGAACATTTTTGCCTATTGTTTGAGTGGTTCTTGTCTTCTTAATTCGGCCCATGTTCATGGCCACCAAAGCTTTTCCCCTCTTTTCAGTAGCAATAAGGCAAACGAGAGATAAGAAGGCTTAAAATCATATCATTTCATAGACAACAAAGGAACACTTAGAGCTTCATAATGATCACCTCTAAGAGATCCAACCAAAATCTCTTCTTGTCTCTCTGCATCCAATTCTTGTTCTGTTACACTTTGGTATTTATTTTTAAATATGACATGTCTTATCAATGTCACATTATTTAAAAGATATATAAAACCTCAACAAGCAATGTCCAGAAATTTTGGTTGTCTATTCTTTTGCTTAAAGTCATATGAAATCATCCACAAGTCATAACTGATTTTCTGTTCAACAAGATTGGTTTATTGGTCCTGCTCCATTTCCTCATTGGATCAAGTTACCTACAAAAGTTATCACCATAGTCATAACTGTATTTTTCAAAGTGTAAGAAAAAATAAAGCCATATGCTAAATTATCTTGTCCCCACCACCACCACCTAAGCTATATAAATTGAAGGGTTATACTGTCTTGGAACTAGAAAATATTACATGTAAATAGGCTCTGTTCGAAGCATTTGGTACATGGGCAATAAACACACTTTGCTGAAGACTTATTAAAACACACTGCAAACTGCCACCATCACATCGACTTCTAATATATCCTCTGGATAATCACCAAGCAGCTGAGGCATGGTATCATTTTCTTGATATGAGTTACTAAAGTCTTTGATGCTGGGCTGAAGGCGAGTCGGGTGGAATAAACCCACTGTCCTTTTGTTTGGGAGAAATTCTGTGTAAGAAACTACAAAGCATTTTTATATTATGCCATCGATGTGCCATTATTTTTCCCCTTTCCTAACGAAGAAAGAAAAAGCATACAATATCAAATACGAATGATGATCAAATAAAAATACATATGAAACAGAGCTGAAACTGAGGTTCTACAAAAATATCAAAGATGACAAATCTAATGATCATCACCCTGTGGAAGAAAAATGAAGATGTCGGCGCTCCTCAGGATTCAGTCCTCCTTTTATGTCTATTGTCCAGAGAAGCACAAAGGATTAAATTTTCTCCAACTGTAAAGTCTCTTGAGATAATGAATATTTCAATGCTGCACTCCTTGGTGGGTATCAGGATCCATTTACATAGGCAGAGTTGGAAACCAACACAAATCAAAGAAAACAACAAGAACACATTTAAAATTTTAAAAAGGGGGGCTGGCAAGATAGCTCAGAAGTCAGAAGCACCTGATTAGGCAAACTTAGGCAACCGCAGGGACCATGGTTCGATCCCTGGCACCACATGCTGCGCCAGCCCTACCCCCAGGGCAGGCTGAGCCAGCCATGACATAAATAAAGTTTAAAACAAATTAAAAATAAAATAAAATAAGAAAATGAGGAGCAGATGGCTATAACCAGATTAGTAACAAAAGCTCGTAGTTAAAGACATCAGGTGTGAAAAGATCAGGAAGAGTAAAGCTGGGCAGATTTTTGTTCTTTAGGTCTTCAAATTGATCCTTGTAAAAGCCAATTCTCTCTAAACCTAACACAGTTGTTATTTTGTTTTAAGAAAGCATTTTAAAGGGTCATTGTTGGGTCAGACAGTTAATTCTCTGACTAAACTTTTTGCCTGTTGTATATCTAGCCAAAACCCATAACAGAAGCTAATAGATTAAAAGTCTTTCAACAATTAAATCTTCAACTCAAAATAATAAGTATGTGGAATATCTTTTGAGCTGCTGGTAGACTTTTCTTGCTCAACAGACATATTTAGAGTATTATCAAATGCCCTCTTGGGGACTATGAAAGTACATTATGAGATAATGCCTTTGCATGAGTCTCTCACTTTAGCTAATCTCCCCAGATGTTTATAGGTATCTCTTTACTGGGAATCAATGACTAAGTGTATGGAAATTTAGTACAGTGTTAGTCAGCACAGAGAAACTTTTGAAAGCAATGAAACATGAAAAATAATAATTTAGATTAAGAAAGATATCCTATGGTAAATTTTAGAGGTAAGAACTCCTAAGATAGGTGCCGGGGAGATAGCTCCGTGGCACAAGTGCCTGCCTGGCAAATGCAAGGTCATGAGTTCGAACCCCAGTCCCATCAAAAAAAAAAAAAAAAAGAAGAAGAAGAAGAAGAAAAATAAACTCCTAAGATAGAAATAATTAAGACCACATTTTTAAGTAGAATAAATTAGACACATATGTCTAAATATCACACTGTTTCTTTTCTGTGAGAAACTCCAAGAGTAAATAAGGACCAAGATGGAATAGGGACAAAAATTTAAAATAGTGGAAGGAAATCAACAAAAACGAAGGTTTTGTTTTTTATTTTTTGTGATATGTATAATATGTAATATATATATATATATATATATATATATATATATATATATATATATATGAGAGAGAGAGAGAAGGGTCTACATGATGTTCAGGGTCTCACTATACTAGATAAGGCTCATAGTGATCCACCTGTTTATAGCCTCCGAAGAGCTGGGATTACAGGCACACACCACTCTCAGTTTCAACTGTCTCTCAGTGTACCCTTGGGGGTGGGGCTGGTGGCAGTCTGGGGATTGAACCCCCCTGCACATGCTTGCAAGTGCTTTAATCCACTGAGCTAATTAGCTGGTCCTAGAAACAAATGTTTTAAAGAAAGAGGGGAAAAAGAATTGAAGAAAGGGAAAAAGAACTTCAATATAATACGCACTTCAATATATAATACTTCAATATAATACATTCAAATTCCCCATGATGTACATGTGGCTGCCCACAAAGAATGAATGCTTACTGTGTATGTCAATGTGAACCAAAAACATAAAATGTTTTTTGAAAAGGATAGAAACTGAATGTTCACAATTGAACACAAAATAATCAAGACACAAAAAAGGTGAAGGGGTCTGACTTGATTTCCTATTTGTTTGTTTGTTTATTTGTTTGTTTACCGGGAATCGAACTCAGGACTTTGCACTTGCCAGGCAGGTATTGTGCCACCACTCAGCTGGCTCTTTGGCCCTGACTTAGATTTCTGTTGGCTGCTACAAAAATTCTTAATTTTTGTCAATGGCCCAAACTGACAATCCATAGTTCCTAGAGACTGTCTTGGCTATGTTCTCCTCTCTCCCCCAATATTCTTTTCTTTCCCTTTGAAAGACAAGAGTTTTCTCTAGCTTCATTAGGTAGCATTTTGAAGTGTTTTGTCTCCTTTCCAAAGTTATTATCTTCTGGAGGACCTATTCTACAGTTGTGAAATATTTTAGCTCCTGGTATAACATGCCTCCTCTACAAAGCATTCATCCACCTCTGCAAGAAGAGTGGCTCATTTCTGTTTCCATTTTCCTGGGAGCTTGGGATTTCATCTCCATTACCACCTAGTACATAGGTAATCTCAGCTCAATATGCATTATTTATTTCCTTATCTTCAAAGTGGTTTTAACAACACTCCTAAAAATACCTATATTGCCGTATTGTTGTGTGTTTAACTTTCAGAAAATTAGCTGTCCAGTTGCAGTTCCTGTGAAGGTATAGAATAAGGACTGGGGATGTAGAGAGGAAAATGTGGGGTGAGTACTCAGTAGTGGGGTAAGTGGCCAAGGGACCTGCTCCCTGTGGACAAAAGACCATGCCTGTGGCTGAATGTGCTGAGTCAGACCCAGGGCCTCTGCTGAAGATGAATTCAGATTGACAAACTTCTCTTTTGACTAGCAAACACTCTTGTCAAGGCCCAGGTCCATATTTAAATACCATGGGTTTATCAACCCCTGTGGTGGAAGTAACGCTGGACCTGGGGCTATCTGCAGGAAAACTGGCTCAAGTAAGTGTCCCTTGGCAGACAGAGAGCTAAGAGAAATTCACAAAAGCCAACCTTACCCACTGGCAGTTGTTCATGGCAGTCTTCAGTCCTTGCATCAGGTGGTCATGAGGCAAAGGACACCATGCATTTCTCCAGAAATATGTAGAAGACAACGCTACTAGTTGCTTGTAGCCAAGCAACCAAATTACCCATCATGCATGGAATGTTTCTCCCAGACCCAACTGTAGCTCTGTACTTACTCAGTGGTTATCATTGCTTGATTTCTGTACAACTTTAAAACCATGCCACCTATTCTTCTTCTGAAAAAAAAAAAAAAATGCTTCTCAAATCATGTGTATGAGGGGAACATCAATGTTGCATCTCCAGGACCCTGCAGAAAGACCGAGTCAGTGCACCACTTGCTAGGTCAAGCTTGGAAATCCCTGCCCCCACATATCCACACACATGCACGCACAGAGAGAGAGAGAGAGAGAGAGAGAGAGAGAGAGAGAGAGAGAGAGTGTTGTGGGCACATACCAGTAATCCCAGCACTCTGGGGGAGGCTGAAGCAGGAGAATCACTGGTCAGATCCCAATCTGAGCAACTTATCAACCTAGCAAGATGTTGGCTCAAGAAAAAATAAAAGATGCTAGAAAAGTAGTTCACTATGAAGGACAGGGATTCAATTCCTAGTGACAAAATAGAAAGGCTGTCGGAGAACCCAGGCAATTGGAATATTTTCTAGTGTTTTTCAATCTGGATAGAAGAAAGGAGGCATATTTCTCTGTGAAATGTTGGCATAGGAAGACAAAAAAGTATAGTCTTCATCTCTTGAAGCACATGTAAGGATAGAGCTGGGGGCTGGGGAGATAGCTCAGCAGCATAAGCAACTACCTAGCAAGTCAAGGTCCCAACAACTTCAATCCACAGCACACACACACACACACACACACACACACACACACACACACAAATAAATAAATAAATAAATAAATAAATAAATAAATAAATAAATAAAAGACAGAGCTGAGAGGAGAGAGGAAAAAGCGTCAGGCAAATTGGGGTGTCTAAGTGAACCTCTTCCCCGTGCTTCCTCAGCCAGCTCAACCTTGTCCTCGCTATGGTTGGGTATGCACCATTAATTCCATTCTTTGTTCCCCTGGAATGCAGCAGGTATCTTCTTCATTTACAGATATACACAGATAATCTCATTCACTTTTCACAGCCCCATGCTTCAATTTATTAGACAAGAAAAAAGCAACTTTAAACGATTAAGCATTTCATGGCTCTCCTCAAGTCATGTCGCTGTGCAGAAGCAGCTCGGGGCCCACCTGCAAGCGTTGCACTCTCCCCTTCCAGCGAGTCCTCTGGAGTTCTGACTCAGCTTACTCCTGTTGTTCCAGCTCAGTTTTACTGCTCTTTATTTTTAACCTTTCAGCGATTAAATGAATTAACCTAAGGAAAATTGCCTTGACTACATAAGCAAAATCATTTTTTCTACTGGTCCCAGGGTCCAATGCCTGTCCTCGCTATGTGACTTCCAACTCAGTCTGTTCCTCACTTGTCAAAAAGTTTTGGTTTTTTTCCCCCCCAATGGTCATTTTACTATGTATGTCTTTCTTGTATAATCTAAGCCCTATTTTATTTTGCTTTATAATAAAGAGCTTGAAGGTGATAAATGATTGCAACAGAAATTTAAGCTTTGACACACAGAGGATAGAGCTGAAAATCAGATCGTGCACCATTCAAACCCTTCTGTTCAATAGGAAAAATGTGGAAGCAGCAGGGTAGACTTTAGGATTAATATCCACGATCATAAACGACAGCCTCATAATTCTCTGAAAAGAAAGAATATAACCTCACTCCAAGAAGAATTTTTAAATGTCTTGCATACTACTGTGATCAACATTTATGAAAATAAAGATAACATATCTGGATAAATGTTTAAGCCATGAAAGAGAAAGTGCTGTCTTGTAACATTCATTTAGCCCAGTAATACTCATGACAAAATCATTAATTGTTCACTGGGGACACAGTGATTTTAGCCTACCAATTATTATCCTTTGTTACAATTGGCTAAACAAAATGTAGTCATCTTCTGTGTGAGTCGCAAACTGTATAGAAATTGCCTGAGCTCTGTGCTAATTTAAGACACGCTATGTGACTGTTTGGTTGTAGTTTCTTGAAAATACATAGAAGTATTCAAAATCAGTACACAAGCAAAATCACAGCTAAATTTGGTGAGAAATTTTAGGCCATTTCCCTCCAAATGATCCATAGTGAAACTGAGCAATATCTGGACACATGAAATACCAAATGGACTCAGTGTGGCAGTAATACAAGGAAGCCAAATAGCACCCCTCATGAGAGCAGGAAATACAAACTTTTGGGCTGCTAATTGTTGCTTGCCCATGAATCCAGGATGATGTCGTGAAATCTTCTTGTTCTCTCAGGAAGGAACATGTGGAAGTCAACTTCAGGCACAACATGGTTTCCAGAGGGCGAAATTCAATGCCCTTTACTCTTCTGGGATACTGATAACTTTTCTTTTCTTTTATTATTTTATTAATTTTAATGAGAAACAAAGAGCAATGAGACAGTTTCAAAACAGGATAGTAGAACAGTTACAACAATTAACACATTGCATATTGTTGTTTTTATAGTAGATGTTCAGAGTACACGATGCAGACATGATATCTTGTCTAAACTCTGTTAGTACAAACTATTATTGCTATACTCTCTCAAGTAAATGGTTGTTTAAAAAAAAAAAATACAAGAGAAGAAAAGAATGCCTTAAGGTTGTCCTGCTACAATTTTATATACAATCAGATTCCTAAATTTCTGTGTAAAAAATGTGTGATAGCTTTTTTTCACATTCTATAGGGATTTAAAGTTTCAAATATTGATGATTATTGGAAAGTACCTGTTCTGTGTTATGTCT
The DNA here is from genome assembly GCA_004027025.1 of Myocastor coypus. Taxonomy (NCBI): domain Eukaryota; kingdom Metazoa; phylum Chordata; class Mammalia; order Rodentia; family Myocastoridae; genus Myocastor; species Myocastor coypus. The sequence continues at coordinate 10,186 of PVJA010008724.1, forward strand.
AAGGCATTTGATAATCAGAAAGATAGTAATGTTAAGCTCAAGTGTCTATGTTACAGGGTAATAATATCAGTAAGCTTCTGGATGATTAGCAACTTAAGTTTGCAGACCAAAAAATTGGAAAAAAAAGATGGACTATGATGATAGCCAATATTTTGACACTGATAACTTTTCAGTGCGGACAGCAGGGAACCTGGCTCAGGCAGCTTTCTCATTGGCTTTCATGCAAGGATGCTTCCAAGTTGGCTAGGAGAACAGGGCAGTATACGCCAGCTGAGTTTGCTAAAATTAGAGGAAAACACCACTGTATACAAATTTCATAAAAATTTACCATTAGGGAAAGGATTGAACTGATACACTGCTAATATGTGCCTGAGCTTGCCCACATTATCAATGACTATCATCATAGTAAAATAAATGCCTCAGGTGTAAACTTTTCTGTTTCTTTTCGAGATAATTTAGGTTTTCTTTAGCCTTCACTTTGGTACTTCATAGGCATCTTGATTTTAACGAAAATTGAAAGTAAGACAAGCATCTTGATATCCACGGCCTCCCTAGTTGAGAAATGGAGGATTCTGCGCATAGAAAGAAACCCCCAGAGGCCACTGGTCAGTTGCAGAAAGGTGTTATCCATTTGGCAAACATACGAAGCAGGCCCTTCATGACACAAAACCAGCTTTCCCAGCCATACACCTGACAGTGGTGGCCCATGGATCACTTTAGTCTGAGAACAGAGAGTACTTGAGCTTTATAAATTGTTTCCCTTTGATAGATAGACGGAGTCTCAGCTTCTTTCAAAGTCTCAAGCAAGAAAATGCATATTTGAGTGAGATAAAGCCATAACACATTGAATATTTCTCAACATTACTGAATCTTATATTTGAGTGAGCAAAATGTACATACACACAGAAAAACATCACTAGAAGTCCTACTGAAATATGCAAACACGTGTTTGTGAGATTGCTTTCTGAGAAACATGTATAAATACTGCCCCCTCAATTTAACATCTTCATGTTAATGGGCAATATATTTCCCGTATCTCTGAGGGCCAGAAAAATATTTTTTTGGGCCAGTGAGATAGCTCGGTGAATTAAGTGCCTGCTTTGGCAAACACAAGGACTGGAGTTTGATCCCAGGTCCTGCATGTTGCACTTTCCTAGTCCCTGGGGACACACTGAGCTGGCCCCTGAGTCCAAGTATGGTGGCACACTCCTGTAATCCCAGCACTGGGGAGGTTGAAAACAGGAGGATCACTACAAGTCCAAGCTGTATAGTGAGACCCAAATACATAAAAGGAAAAAGACAAATATTTTTAAACGTATTAATTTTACGATTTCACATATTAATATTTGTCTGACTACTTGAAAATATGGAAAGAAATATTTTCTGAATTATGGTAACTTTTATTGACCTTTTACCCCACCTTTAATGTTTTTTTGTCTTTAATAATAAATATGCCAAACTGATTCAGAAACCATTAGACTGGCAATAACAAGTAAAATGAAGAAGGTAGACGTTACTTTACAGTGGATGTCTATGCTTATGGCTTGGACAGGAGGTTCCAGAAAATATTGATGACACAAATTTGTATACGTACAACTATGTACGTATTCAATATGTATGCCAGCATAGTCAGGAGAGCTCACCAATTGTATTGCTGTTATTTATTATGTTTACATTTCTAATAGCATTTATTCATAACTATCAGTACTATACAATCCAATTCAAACCCAGAAATGTGACATATTACTCATTATGCCAAAAGGCACCATTCATATCTCTCCATGTAATTTATGTCTTAAAGCCCTATTTGTACTTTCTTCTATTTCAGTCAGAGAGATTGAATAAATCAGCCATTTTACCTGGAATGGGGCAGCCTTGCATGTCTTTTTGTACCAAAATCTTTAACACTCCACCAATAGATTAATCTACATTAGTCTGGAGTCTCGTTCCAATAAAATTCAAATTTTTTATCCAAGACCATCTATGATCTTGATGCAGCTCATCCTACGAAGTCAATTTTCTAGTATGTCTCCCATAAGCATTCCACCCCAGCAAAATTCATTTTCCACTGTATTCCCTTTTGCTTTCCCACTTCTGTTTATGTGGTCTTTAAGAACTAAAATTGCATTCACCCTTGACACCATCAAAAAGCTTTGCCAGTAAAAGTAATTTCCATCCCTTCTATAACTCTCATAACACCTTTTGTAGTTTTTCTTGCCACATTTTCCTTTTACTATCAGTATTGGGGAATAGGTTCTATTTTCCCTGCAAGACTGAAAGCAGAACCTGCTATTACCATAAAACAAACCTGGCACATTGCAGATTGCACACTGGGAAGCCACTCAACCATTTGGAGGATGAATAGAACAAATTGCCTCATTTTCAAGAAACTGTGCAGCATTTGTGTCTACCTTAGCAACATTATACCCACTAAAGATGCAAAGCAACCTGAATATCATTGTGCAAACATGAAAATCAGCCAAACAAGGCCTGTACTTGACTTGGCAAAGCGGCATTCCTGGGAGAGCGTACCAATGCTGGATCAGTCAGAGGGAAGCCTATTCTTTTGCCCAGTAAATTCTTGAAACAGTACCCAGACATCTCACAGCACCACACATCTCACTCTAGAAGACAGAACCCCCAGAGATGTAATACAGAAGGACTAAGACATGAGACTGCAAAATCTCATTTTATCCTACCCTGCCAACTCAGCGTATGTGGGGCTAAGTATTAGGCTTTCATTTAATCAGGTGTCCAAGCCTTCAAATAGCAGTGGCAAGATATGAGAGGCTTACCAAAGGATTCATTATTGTATCAGGATTCCTGGGCAAAGAAGCACTCATCTCTGCTCTGACACGTCAGGGATACAGTGGTCGAAGCTCAGCAGTTGACAAATACCAGAAGCATGAGGCCATAACTCACGTCCATAGTGCCTTACAAGAGACATTTCTTTTTTCTAAGAGAGCAGCTCACTAGAAATTAGGCTTGAACAAATTTTCCTGTCACATACGCGTAGTTCTAAATAATTTTCAAAATTTTTCTGACATTCACTCCTAGAACCTGCTCTGTGCATGCGTGTATGTGTGTGTGTGTGTGTGTGTGTGTGTGTGTGTGTGTGTGTGTGTGTGTCTTCCGTAGGAATCAACAAAACCCGTATCTCTTCTACATATTCTAACAATACAGAAAAATCTTAACATTCATTTCTTGTGGGACCAGAGAGCATGTAAGTCCAAAGGACTCTGCCTTATCATTGCTTTAAAATATAGAAGAGTAAGATTCTGTACGTTCTCAAATTTAATGAACTCAGGATCAAAGGAAAAACCATCAGAGTCAACCGTATATCTAACTTCTGGCTCTATGGAAATGTGGGGTATGTGGGTCATTAACTGCTCCAGAGAAGGGCAGTGGTGCTCAGAAATATGACCCAAACTCAACCTACATAAAGTTATCTTCCATAAAACCTAGAATGAAAACAAGGAAGGCAAAAAGAATATTTGCTCTCCAGGTTAATAGCTAAGAGGTGGCACTCAGAACAACAACTCCTCCACAGCTCTCTGAGGCAGTAACAGAGCTAAGCTTGTGTGTCTGATTTGTCTCATTTAACATTATAGTCCTTGAAGATGCGTGTAAACTTCATGTGCTGTGAACATGGACTAATAAAATAAAAATAAAAGCACTCTTTGAGTCAAGATTAAAAGAAGACAGGACGATTCTGATTAACATTTGCTGGCTTGCAATGGGGTAGGAGTTACTGGCAGAAATCTAAGTTTAGAAATAGAGAAACAGACAAGTCTTTATCCATGTCTGCGGCACACAGCGTCCTCGTCGTGATAAAGTAGAGGACACAGCAAAGGACAAGAAGGAGGGGATCAGAGCAGAAACACCAGCTCCCTTGTAGTTGCGGGGGAAAGGTTGCTGTCCTCAGAGCCAAACCGCAACACCTGCTACACGCAACCGAAAGGAGAAGAGGTTTATTTGGGTCATAGTTTTAGTCCCTGGTTTCTAGACTCCAGGCAGAAACAGGATGGCAGAGGGGAATTGTGGGGCAGAAGGGCCTCAACCCCTGGCAGACAGGAGGACAAAGGAAGGGCCACAGACAAAGACACACTTGCAGGTCATGACCCCCGTGAGCCTCCTCCAACCAGGGCCATCTCTTTGAACAGCACGTTCAGACACTGAATTCAACACAGACGAATGTGGTGATGAGTACAAAACCCCGTGATGCAATTGTCCTCCAAACCACATTCCACCCTCCCAGTCCCCAGAGACTCAGCCTCACGTTATACAACATGTTTCCTCCACCTCTAACAGTAGCAAATTCTTAATAGTCGCAGCACTGCTGAAAATATTCAAGTCCAACATCTCTTTTGAGATTCAAAGCAAACTCTTACCTGGGAGCCTCCTTAAAAAGTCAAAAAGAAACTTAAGTACTTCCAACAAAGAGATAGGGCAACATTCCTTTACAAAAAGAGAAAGATGGAAGGATAAGAAAGAGTAAGACCAGAGAAGATCAAATTTTTTCAGGGTAAACATTAAATTCTGCACTGCTGAGTACAGCACTTGTAGTGGACTGGCTGGGAAGGGAACTCCAAGAGTCTGGGCCTGTACAACTGCCTTTTCTCACTGCCTGCAGGTCTCCTTCACAAATGTTCCATATTCCTGACATCTCCAGCTGCCTGGGGTCTTTACCAGCCTTTGACTTTATTCTGAAATCTTTACACATTGCCCTCCCAGGGCCACACTCCAGGCCTCCCATGACTTCTGAAAATCTGGGTGGAAGCCTCTTGGACCACATAACTCCTGCAATTCTATATGCTTCTAAAACCAGCAGCACGTGTGTGACACCAAAGCCTGCCACCATCTCAAGCTGTAGCCAGGGTACAGAGCCCTCCAAATGCTATGATATATGAGCACTGTGAAAGAAAGCCCAAGGAAGCAATTTCTTAAGCACCCCTTCTCCAATAGGAACTCTCTTCTCAAATGAAAGCTTTACAGTTTTGCACCCTTGAGCCTGAGAAATGCGGTCTTACTGATTTATGAGACACACTGAAGCCCTCTTTCCTATTGCCCTGATGTAAACTACTTGGCTTCTTTATAATGCTGATCTTTTCAGAAATCATGCTCGCCATATCCCCATTTTTCAGGCATTTCTTTTCTAGAAAAAGATGCAGACTTTTCAAATTATTCAGTTGTGTCATTCACTCCAGAAGCAGGCTACAGTATGCGTAAATATTGGGCTACCTTGAAAGCTCCTCCTCAAATTTATTAATTCACTTCCCTTAATCTCAGTCTCCTACAGAGTCTCAGAACATGAACAAAATGTAGATAATTTTTCTTCCATAGTATGATAAATATGAGCTCAAGTCCAATTACTAGTGGGGCCCTTGTTCCCAGTTGAAACCTCTTGCACCTGGTTTTTACTCTCTACACCTTTATCAGCATTCTGGTCTTCTGTGGTCTAACCAGAACATACCATAAAGCTTGATTTATGGCATTGTGAGGCTTGTCTAGTCAGAATCTCCAAACCTTTCCAAACTCTTCCTTGTAACATCTTCTAAAGGCTTCTAAACCACAACAATTACCCCACTTCTGGTACCAATCTTCCTTCTTTGTCACTTTCCTCATTCTTAAGACAAAATATTTAATACTCACAACTTAGAAAGAGAAGGCTTATTTTGGCTCATCCTCACAGCCCATGGTTGCCAGGCTCCAATACAGAAAGAAGAGAAGAGAGGATCATAACAGAGGAGAGGGTCCTCAACTCTTGGCAGGCAAGAAACAGAAAGTAAAGGGAGTACATAGGAACAATACACTGTGTTGGGTCACTGTGGGAGTGACCTCCTAAGAGCACATTGGGTTACTGACTTGTTGATAAATCCACAGATGAATATGTCAGCCCATGACCCAATCACCATCCAAACACATGAGGACATAAGGTCACACTTTGACAGTATCAGAACAAGAACAAGATAGGGCTCAGAACACAACCCAGCAACAGGCATGACAGGCTGAAGGATGTGATTGCAGGAAAAGTAATCACATATCATAAAAATGACTCCTGAGCACGACCAATGTGATGGCTAAACTTGGTTTGCCAATTTGATTTGCTTGGGAGCTGCCCAAGAGATTAGTGGAGCATAAATCTGGACAGATCACAGAGCGGCAATCCTGGAGTCTCTGTCTGGCCTTTCACCCCTTCTTGTCATTGTCCCCCTCACACACTCTGCTTCTAAGCGACGATGAGCTAAATAGCTTTTGCTCCACCACACACTTCCACCATAATGCTTCTGCCCTGGAGCTCTCTAGCGATGGACTGAATCAGCTTATAAGATGAGCCAAAGCAAACCTTTGCTCCTTCGTTACAGGTGTCAGGTATTATGACCAGCAACTGGAAAGACAAGTCATTTGGCCAGGGCCCTCCAGTGATTGCTGGTTCCTCAATGGAAGCCAGTTCTGCTTAAGTTGATCAGTGGAGCCACCACAGGCCACCACCATAAGATACTCAAAGCAGCAGGGCCAAGTGACCCTCCCCTGAAATTGCAAACCACAACTTTTAAATTTTTTTAAGTGTTTTAAATAATATAACGTGGTAAAAAGAAAAAAATTAGAAATAAGACAAAATTCCATTAAACAAAATACTAGGAATTCAACCATCATTGCTGTATCCCACAATGTTATCTTCAAGTGAGTTATTTAGGTTACCAGTTATATACCTACGAAATTAGCTTTAGGAAAGCTATGAGAAATTAAGAAGAAAAATTATAACTTTTTTTTGTCTTTTTAAGACAGGGTCTTGCCAAGCAGTTCAAGCTGGCCTTGAGCTCACTTTTGTAGCCCAGGCTGGTCTCAAACTGGCACCGATCCTGTGTCAGCCTCCCAAGTGCTGGGATTACAGGCATGCGCCACCACACCCGGCTAGAAAAATTATAATTATAAAATAAAAAATAAACAAATTTTAGACATTAGCTGCTCCTTTCAATAGACCAGAAGAAATCAGCAATACAATTTTCCAAATTATCCTGCATCTATACATAAATATCTTTGCCCTTCTTTCATACTTTTCCTCATCTCAGTTGTTCCTTCCCATTGAACAGATGCTTTCCCTTTCACAGTATTTATTGTACCTTTCAGACTTTATTTATTCTCTCAGTTTCTCACACTAACAAGATAATATGTTTACACTTGTGGGTCTGATTTATTTTACTTATGAGTATAGTCCCTAGCTGCACCCATTTACCTATAAAAGCCTCAATTTTATCTTTCGTTATAGCTGAGTAATATTCCATTATATATAAAAGCACAGCTTTTTATCCATTTCTCAGTTAATGGCCATTTCGGTTGTTTCCATGATATAGTTATGACAAATTCTGCTGCTATAAACAGGGGTTCACATATATCACTGTGGTATGATGTTTTCAGTTCTTCAGGAACAATATCCAGAAGAATAGTTGGGTTCAATAGGACTTAGTTTTTTTAGAAATCTCCACACTGACTTCCATAGTAGTTGGCCAGACTTCAGTCTCACCAACAATGAAGAAGAGTTTCTTTTTTCTCACAACTTCTCCAGCATTTGTTATTCATTGGCTTCTTGATGTTAATCCTTTCTGGCATAAGATGTAATTTCAGCATTGTTTTAATTTTCGTCTCTTTGAATGACCGATGAGTTTGAAAAGTCTTTCATATGTTTACTTGCCATTTGTATTTCTTCATCAGAAAATTGTGTATTCAATCTCAGATGCCCGTTTTCAGGTTGAGTCTTCGAATTTTAGAGATTTTATATTTTTAAATTTCTTATATGTTCTAGATAGAAGTCCTTTGTCTGAGGAACACTTAGCTATAATTTTTTTCCAATTTGTGAGTTTTCTTTTTACTCTGTTGGCAATTTCTTTTGGCATGCAGAAACTTCAAAAAGATGAGATCCCAGTTACTGATTCTTTGAAGCATTTCCTGTGAAGTTTGTTTTTTACTTTAGTTTTTGTTTTCTTAAACCCTCTCTTTCTCCATCTAGGTCGTTAAGATTTCTACCTACTTTCTCCTCAAGAATATTTAGTGTTTCAGTTTCCATATTTAAATCTTTAAACCATTTTAATTGTTTAGTGCATGGTGATAGACATAGGTCAAATTTTAGCCTTGGCATATGGAAAGCAAGTTTTCCCACACCATTTATAAGAGAGGTTATCTCTTTTGCAGTGAATATATTTGACCCCTTTGCGAAAGATAAGGTAGCTGGATGTGTTTGTAGCTGTGTCTGCATCCTCTAATCTGTTCCACTGATCCCTGGGTCTTTTTTTTTTTTTTTTTGCAAGTACCATGCTGATTTTATCACAGAAGCTTTATGGTATAATTTCAAGTCATGAGTTGTGGTATCACACCCTGTTCCTTTGCTATTCTAGGTCTCTTCTTGCTCCAGATGAATTTTGGGAATCCTTTCACTAGATCTGTAAAGGACAAAATCTTTTGTCCTTTGAATTTGATTTTCCCAGATATTTTGTCACAGCAATGGACAGCACCCTGGCATTTCATTTATACATTTACCAAAAATATGAGAAAACAGTATTTACTGAGATACTTTTCAAAGAAGAATTCGGCAGGAGTTGTACTTAGCACTATGCCAGAACTGCAACGCAAAAACTTTCTTGAGTCTCTAAATTAACAAATGAATATTCACAGTTATGCAAAATTCCAATAGTGCATGTGGATTTCAGAAGCATTGAAATGGCTTTGATAAGAAATTTATTTGTTTTCACTAATACTTTATGAAAAAATAAACATTTACTGGAAAAAAAATCAGGTTTCATTTAGTATTTCCTTTAGAATAATGTAAATCAATCCACAAGTGTCACAAATTCTAAAATGGGCTTTCATTGAATATTATGCTTCTATTCTATCTCGTTCAATGTATTTTAATATGGTTTTATAGTGGTTTCAACAAACATGACCGAGCACAAAATAGAAAGAGGAAGGAAAGAAAGAGCTACAGATGGAGTGAAGGAAGGGGGCAGGGGAAGGAAAGTACAGAGGCACAGAGGAAGGGAGGAAGGGTAAGGAACAAGCAATCTGGAGCTTTGTGCTGGTGTGGCATAAGCTCGCATGCTGACTATCAGCTTCGAGGTCCTTTCTTATTATTGACCATTCTTGCTTTGTGAATCCCATCTTCCCAAAGCAAAAAATAAATACAGAACTTCTAGGGCCTCATCCAAGCATCTTTTTATCAGCACCACTGCTATCCCATGGTTGTTTTTATGTGGAATAGATCTTTGGGTGAAAACCCTCCTGGCTGCCTGTCCCCTCACCGCTTTCTCCTACCATGGCATCTTGGCCTACTGTACAGAAAGAAATATTATAACTTCGGTGTTTCATGTAGTTTACTTAGGAACTCCTGGCTGGTTTCTTTTGTTTATCCGATTACTGTGCCATTGCATCAAGGCTAGAAGAGCTCATGCAGTTACCTGAGTCCTTCTGCCACATAAGATCGCTTGAGAAATATCATATACTCCTTTTGCATGATCTCTAGGCTCCTGCAGTTTGAACACAATATTCCAGTCTTTTTCTTAGTACCACAAGCTACAATAAGTAGTCAATGAGTTTAGATCAATAGAAATAGAAAGTCTATTTGTGACATGACATTTGATGGGTTATTACACAGTTTGAAACATTGCCCCTTCTTAGTATTGCTTTATTTCTCTTCACCTGGAAACCAACCAAACAGAAATGATGTAAAAATTTACAATTGACATATAAGTATACATATGCATATATACATAGTATATATATATATATATATATATATATATATATATATATATATATATACACACACACACACACCACATATACATATATATATTAAAAATATATCTTCGCCAATGTTATTCTGAGCAAACATTTGAGCAGTTTGGATGATTCAAGGGGATTTAGTCATCAAAGTGAAGAGGAGTCCCTTTTACTTTCATGATCTTTAATTAGGTGGATCAATAAAATAGCTGTCACATTATGGAAGGCCATTAAAATCTGCTAATTAGTCAAAAGTAAAGCTCTTCAAAGCTTGGAGAATATTTATTGTACTTCATTTTCTACCATTAGCAGTTAGGGTACTGAAAAGCTTTCATTTCTAATTATACTCATGTCTAATTAATTCAATGCTGCCCCAGCCTTGTTTTCATCATAAAGCAGTAACACGTAATACCCACAATCACTAACGCTGAGAAGGCACCAGCATCAGGCCCTCCAGACTAAATTAAGACCCATCTCACTGGATTTGGAGCCATTATTTATCCTTGACCTCAGATGTTCTGCACCGTAGACAGTGTGGGTTAATTAGCAGCTTATAAAAGCCCTGAAAAGAGAATTCTGCTATGCATGAAATAGTGAATACAAAGTGTCCCAGTATCAGTCAGCTAGAAAAATGGTATTAGAGCCCAAAGCCTTTGCAGCGATGTTATACTGGGACTACTGCTAATCCCCATGCTTCACTGCTATTACATTCAAATATATTACTCTTTCATTTATATTATCTTTAGCCCTTCTCAAAAAAAAAAAGAATATAATCTACATAGCCCCTGAATTTTCAAATGTGTGAAAGATAACATAAAAACATAATTTTAAAAATACCTGCTGACACATTTCTTTCAAGTAATACTATGAGCTCCAGTTTGGAAATAGCTTTTGAGAGTTGCCTCTCCTTCTATGCAATTCATTATAATACACACCCAAGTATTCATTTAATTAACAAAATTTTCAAGCACAAACTAGGTTTAAGGTGGCTAGAAATATCATGCTTAAGGGACATGGTACCTGCCTTCAATTAAATCAGAAAGCAGGTGAGTAAACCAACACAAGCAATAATAAAATATATAAAACATAAAATGATAATAAGGGCAAACTACATTTTAAGTTGTCAGAAAGACCCTCAGAGAGTTGTCAAAGAAGGTATCTCTACGGTTTTTGATGAAGCCCTTGAAGATTTAGAAAGGAAAGGGGAATGTGGAAGGAATAAAAAAAAAAAAAATCAAGACTTGATATATGTGTTTAACTTCCCACAAAAAGAATGGAAATATTATACATTATAAATATATTCCAATGAAAACAAATTTTTTAAAAATGAAACCAACAAAATTCCAGGGTAAGGATGCATGGGATAGGTGGTGGTCACCAAGGCAAGGGACTATATATTCCAGAAAGAAGGAAGCGCCTGTGAGCATCTTTGCATCTCATCACACCCCCTTTACTGCGTCATCCCTGGAGACTGAGCTCACGAAAACCCCACCTTTATACACCACAGAAGTTTGCGCTGCAGAGTTTCACACTGTGTTGTCTGAATCATTTTTCTTACTAATAAAATATAAGAACCTGTAGGTATGTAGGTTATTTCATTTCCCCATTATTGGTACAAAATACCTGAGACCAGTAACCCAAACAGGAAGAGATACAATTTGCTTCTAGATTCAGAGTTCTTTGCATCATCAGCTAACTACAGAAACAGGAAAATCATGGTGGAAGGATGAAAGAACAGCACCAACAAACCAATATAGACTACAAAGCTGCGTTCCCATGCCCACCCAAACACACCTGAAAGTGTGCTTTAGTAATGCACTAGGCAACTCAAGCTGACAACCAAGCTTACCCACCATAAGGTTACCCTGTTACAAAATGAGAGTGTGATACATAAACAGAGACAGACTCCACCGTGAGTCTTTCAGCAACGAGCAATTGATCAGGTAGGGAGTAATGGGTTGAGCAGAGGATCCTTCTAGTGTGTGATAATTTTAGTAAAATTGCCTTGTGTATCATTATGGATTACTGAAATGACAAAAATAGAATAAGAAAGTACTCATTATGGAAGGGAAAATGTGATGCATGTCTCTTCTCTAGTATTATGGGTTCATTATGGGTTTCTGTACAAATCCTTCAACTACATAGAACTCAACATTTTTTCTCCATGAGGACTATGATCTCACCTTGAGTAAGACAAGAAGAGGCAAAAAGCAAAGGAAACAATCTTGCCAGGAACCCAAGCCAAGGAAAATATGTAAAACACAGGAAATGTAGGGGAGAAAAAATAACAAACTTCAGAAAGAAAAATGCCAAGAAAATATATTTTTCTTCAATCTACAGACAGAACACGTAATCAAAGTATAGTTTATAATGAGTACTGTCCATGACCAGAGAAAACCTTTAAAAAATGAAAACTTTATGGATAGTTAGCTAGTAATACTGGTTGTGAAAAACATTATTCCAGGGATATCTGGGGGTGGTGCACTTTCTATAATCCCAGCATTCCCGAGGCTGAGGCAAGAGAATTGTCACTTGGTCAGCTATAGCCTGGGCTATGAAGTGAGTTCAAGGCCAGCCTGAGCTATGTAGCACACCCTGTCTCAAGAACAAAGAAATACTGGGAAATACTGGCAAATTAGATTATTTAAATTTTACACCATTTTGACGACTTTTAATCTAAATGCCACTTTACTTACTATTGCAGAAGATAATATACAATTGAAATATTTTTTCACTCTTCTAAACCATATTTTTGGGATGCAAAATGGTAACCACCCCATCCTTCATTTTGTAGTAATTCTGGATTCAGTGAAAGTTTCTGTAAGCGCCATGCCTGTCAGTCCGTGGTTGTGATTGTCCAAATGTGTCAATTTAGTCAGAATTGGAACATTCAAGAAAAACAAATGGAGGTCCGATTAGTACATGCGTGGCAAATTTTTCCTGTTTATGATTTTTTTTTGTCTTTTTGAGAAAGACAAAAGGGTCTCACTATACAGTTCAAGCTGTCATTGAGCTCACTTTTGTGGCCCAGGCTGGTCTCAAACTTGCACTGATCCTCCTGCCTCAGTCTCCCAAGTGCTGGGATTACAGGCGTACGCCACCACGCCCGGCTCTGTTTATGATTCAGAAATGTTATTGATCAGTACTTAACATTAGTTTATTCTCCAGGAAGCTTCCTTGTAACCTTTACTTCCATGTGATTTCAATCAATAACTTTTAAAATGAATTCTGAATCAAGGAAGAATGCAAGCTGTGACTTAAAAGTTGAATTGTGTTTCAAATGAGTTTGCTGGGCAGCATTTTTAAATGTAAATTTTAATGTTTATCTTAATCCAATAAGTAAAACAGTTAAGTGTATAAAACATAATTTTAAAAATTAACACATTGTGGTGAATTGACAGCTGGTGGTCAACTTGTAACGCCTAGCTGAATTTAATCGGTGTGGTGCTGGGTGTGGAAGCCTGCCTCAGTTCCTCTTCTTCCATTGCTGGGACAAATACCTGACACTCAAAATGAAGGAAGGAAAGGTTGATTTAGGTCCCAGTCGTTGGAGGTTTCAGTCCATACTCAGTTTCAGTCCAAGGCAGAGTGGCACATGGCAGAGACCAGCAGTTCATGGTGGCAGCAGAGAGCAAAGGGAGTGGCAGCAGCTTGGGTAGCTAGCTAGCCTCTCTCCCCTCCTTACGATGTAACGCAAATTACCTGCCCAGGACAGGGGCAGCATCCACAACCACAATAATCCATCACAACTAGACATAAATCATAACAGAGGCCCACCTAAGGATTGATGCCAACCGAAGCAAAACGAGAACTGGAGAAGAAGAAGGGCTGTGAGGGGCCTGCTGGTTCTCCTGGAGGAGCTGGTCGTGCTGGCTTTCCTGACATGAACTCAGGTATTCACATCTTTGGAGGACCTGAGGCCGCTCTGTCACTGAGGATGTATGTGGTACATTGGGGAGAGCTGTTGTTCTTACTGGGAGCATTGCTTCCTGGCGCCCATGTAGATCCCTCGGCTGCTGGCACAGATCCTTCATCACTCTGGCACAGACTTCCAGGGTTCCATCACTGACCTTTAGGCCTTCTCAGTGCAGATCGGTGAAAGAGACCTCATGAGACATTGTTGTGGGCTCTTGGCCTCCAGGTGGACTTGTGAAGGGGCATTGTCATGGGCTCTAGGTCTTCAGCTTGACTCATGTGGCATATTACCATGGATCCAAGCTTTCAGCTGGATTCTTTGAGTCTTTAGCATATGGACAAATTTCCTTCATTCCTTTGTACTTGATTCTTTGTCTGGCTACTATAAAATAATCCTATAAATTATGTGTCCTGTGTTACATTGTTTCTCCTGTAAACCCTGACTACAACACACAGCCTAACCTAAATTTAAAAAAAAAAAAAAATGTCATCTCTTGTGTATTAAATGAGCTGATACGTAGATGTGTATACTTAAGAGTATATATGATAGTGCTAGTATTTGTAAAGATGCTCTTTGTTTAAAAAAGAATAAGGCAGAATGCTTGTGACTGTTTTTGTAGTAGCGGTCAGACAATATTACTAAATACTGGCTGGAGAGATAATTCAGTGGTCTAAGCCCCTGCCTGGCAAGTACAAGCATGTGGTTTGGATCACCGGTACCACATGATGTGCCAGCTCCAGACCCCTGGGTGCATCTTCAAGGCCGGAAACCAGGTGTCATGGTGCATGTCTGTAAGCCCAGCACTGGGAAGGCTGAGTCTGAGCTGCAAATTTAAAATTTAATCAATTTAAAAATATTAATGGATATTTCACATATATACATAAATTTTAACCTTAAAAAGTGTTTCAAACTCAGAATGAAATCATACATCTTATAAAAATGACAAAGTCTAGTTGGTCTTACTATAATAAAGACAGCAGCCAATTAGATACATCCTTACACTGTGTCAAAATATGGGCACTGGTGTATTTCTTTTTTAAAACTCTTTCTGTAAGTATGTTTAAACGTTTTAATATTGTCTCTCTATTTTAAGTATGTGGACTTCTGGGAAGGAAGTACTGGGCATAGAAAGATGTTTTTTAAAAAGATGATTGGTTACAGTACTTTTATTTTTAAAACTTTTTTTTTCCTTTCCATAGACCTGGAGAATTTATCAGTATTATTATTTTTTATTTTATTAATTTCATTTTTTATTTTTTTATTTTATTTATTGTAGAACTGGAGATCGAACTCAGGACATTGCACTTGTCAGACAGGCACTTGTGCCCCTGAGCTATATTCCCAGCCCTATTTTATTAATTTCAATAAGAAAGAAATAGCAATAAGACAGTCTCAAAACATATCAGTAGGACAGCCACAACAATTAATACAATGCATATTGTTGTCTTCATAGTAGTTGTTCAAAGTACAAGATGCAGACACAAAATTTTCTAAACACTGTTGGTACAAATACTTCTTTTCACTGAATTAAGAGGAGGTAGTTGTATGCATAGTCCAATATTCCATAATAGTAGTGGGTTATCAGGAGAACTGGCAATGTCGAATGCTGTTGACTTGAGCCTTTTACAGCTCAGCGTACTAATCTGGCTTTAGTTTTTTATGCTTCATGGATAAACTTGTCTGCTGGGTGGTCTTTCAGATCTACGCTACTTCTAATGTCATTTCAGTTATTGCTATAGTCTCTCTCAAGTAAATGTTTGTTTTAAAAAATGGGTAATAAAAGAGAATAAGAGACAAGGAAAAATGCCATAGGGTTGACCTGCTACAATTTTGTATATGCTTAGATTTCTAAACTTTTATGTAAAACCGTGTAACTTTTTTTTGTCACATTCTGTAGAATATCAATGGTTCCTTGTTAAGTCTAAGAAGTTCGATATTCAGAAAGACAATGATGTTAAGCTCAAGTACCTATGTTATAGAGCAATAGTGTCACTAAGCTTCTCTTTTGGAGGGTTAACAACTTAAATTGACAGACCTAAAAATTAGAGAAAAAGGGCTACAAAACTATTTTGATGGTGGACAAAATTAAACTTTTATGTTTCATAGATTTCATTATGTGGCTCTAATTCTGCCAAGCAATTTTCCTATAATATCAAGAATCTTGGAGTAGAAGATGTTGAAAAAGTTAAAGAGCTCAAATTAGTGTCTTTAAATTATATTAACATCGCTTCATGGCTTGTCTGTTGCTGGACACCATCGGAGGCCATCACATCTTACTTCTTATCAGGAAACCAATATTGTTTATGAATATAAAACACTAAAAAGGTCACATAGTAGCATGAACTAAATAAGCATTGATTTTATACAACTTCCAGTGAAAATTCAGAATCACACACTCAAGGGCCAAGAACTATCAAAATATTCTCCTGGCAGATCATGTACTGCTAGAGCTAGATTAAGGTTGAACAGACTGAGGCATATTTTAGGAAATGAAGTCCTGGCTACAGCAGAGTGAGTGGGAGAGACAGCAAGAGATGAGGACCGAAATGTCACCCGGAGAGAGACTATGCTCTTTACCTTAAGAGCAAACAGAATCTGTTAAAGAGTTAGGCACTGGTACAATCAGGTCACTCTAAGTCATGCGAGAAGATTGCACAATGGCAGGATATAGTGTGAAGAAACCAGACAGGAAGCTAGTGGTCTAAGGATAGGTGAGCATAGGAGTAAGAGAGGGCATCCAAGAGGAGATACAGAGAGGTTCTGAAGCTGTTCGGCTCTCTCTAAAGCAATAAAACGTCACCTTTGGTTTCTCTATATTCTGCATATCAGGTATACTTTCTGATATGGAAAGTATAGAAAAACTTTCCATATCAGATTAACCTTACATTTATCCCACTGACCAGGGAATTTTTCTTTATATCCCTCTAATCTTCTGACTACCACAGTTATACCCAAGCCCATGTTAGGTATGGCAAGGACCATGATTCTACATGGTCATTTCCAGGACTCTATTGTAAGAGACCTCTTCAACGTATTCTGATCATAGCACTGCCTGCCTAGAAGACTTGCCAACGTGACTGAAAGACTCTGTGAAACTCAAGGATTCCAGTCACTTCAGCCTGTTACAACTGTACTGAATTGTCCTGAGACTCTCTTCCCCTTATTCTTTCTGCCTGGACCACCTGTTACTGGCTATTCCAGCTTCCCGTACAAATGAGCTGACTCTTTCTGAGCATGCCCTTGCCAGAATGGATGTCCTGGGAACCCCTCACCCTGGCCTCTTGACAGGAGTCATCCATGCTTTGTTCTCATAAAACTCTGTAGCGCTGTCATAGTAGTCATCATACGAAGAGGTCTCACTTGTTTATAGTTCTTCTAGCTTCTTGAAGGCAGGAAATGTGTTTATTCATGCTTATATATTCTATGCTTTGACACATGTACACTAATAAGAAAATTTGATACATGATTCAATAAGTGAATAGTGTCATAAAGGCTACATTTAATTACAGCTTTACTTCTTAACAGTTGCATCACCTAAGTCAACTCCCTAACCAGCCCTGTAAACTTTAGTTTCTTTAACCTTAAAAGTGAGATTATGTACTGCGCATGAAGAGAGAATGTAACACTTAATCTGATTCAAAATTCTAGAGCAACCAATTGAAAATAAAACAATGAACATAATTTTGAAACTTTAAATGAATTTATAAGTAAGATCTACTACGTGTAACTTCTGCATAACCCACTTTCTTCCTCTGTATATTAAGGAAACTTTAGAGGTACTGGAACTTAGTAGGCTAAAGAAATGAATGAATGAGTAATAGCAGGAATGCCAGAGATAAATACTCTAGAAATGGAGGCTCCTTCAGCAGTGAAACTTTGTAAATATCTTCCTTGAGAACTTTTAAAATTCCACCACTGAAACCTTTATTATCTCATTCCCTGAAAATCTTGATTGTTATCAGTATTACTCAGCAGCAAGGACAGAAAAAGAAAATGCTGTCATTTTTCTCAATCTGAAAATGAGTTGTTTCTGAGAAACAAAAATAATGGCAAAAATGAAGCCCCGAGTCCCCCTCCCCATATTTTCATTTTTTCCATCCTCTACATCTGGAACCCTTTCCGTGCCTTACTTCTCTTGTGCTTTTGAATATTCATCTTATTGAAATATAACATGCACTGGGTAAAAATTTTTTTGCCAATTAGCTAGCATAGCAAATAGAGAAAACAACAGACAAAAACTGAAGTTTCACACAATACATTTGCAAAATGTGAGATCTAGAAGGAAGAGTCTAAGAACAGAGGGTTTAGCTGGTCCTGATCTGTTTGCATCAAAGCCAGCTTAGGCATGAGTCCAGTAACATGCGCACCGGCAGCAGGTGGACCGTGACCCCTGCAGCGGCGCCAGCACTCTCCCGTCCACCGCCCTCTGGTCCACCCAGCGTCAGTGACCTGTGTAACAGAGGAAGCTAAGGTCGCGGGGTTTCATCAGTGCCGGTAAACTCGGCTCTTTCTGTGAGTGAAACTTCTTAGAAAGCTTGTAAAGATGAAAACCAACTTGCCAATTTTCCTTTCCTCTTCAGAGAAATGCCTTGGAGCACTTGACGCTAACCGCAGGGCTCATCATGATGCCAATTTCCACATCACACGCTGTGTTTTCAAGTTCTTAACCCAATTTTAGACCTGTTTCACACGGAACTTGATTGATGCTGATAATGTGCATAAACCATATCCTTGGATTCTTGTTAGTTTCAAGAAGCCTTGCAAAAATGCAGAGGAGAGAAGATTTTCAGGATAAAATATTCCAAATGACTAATTTTTTAAAACCGGATTTGCCCTCATTCTTCTTCATCATGCATCTTTTAAAATACAGGTGCATTAAGGATTTGTCAAAGTCCTGGAAGAAACAAGACCTGAAAATATCTCTCTTTACAAAACGTCTAGGGGCCTGGCAGGATGGCTCAGTGGTCTGAAGTGCCTGCTTAGGAAAGCTTACGCAGCTGCCTGGACCGCAGTTCAATCCCCAACACCACATGCTGCGCCAGCACTGAACAGGGCAGGCTGAGCTGGCCATAAAAATAAATAAATAAACAAACAAAAGTTCCGAAACAAGAAAAAAATAAAATAAAAAATTCTTAAAAAACAAAAAAACGTCTAGAAGGCTGTAGAACAAAGAGACACAGGAATTCCTAGGCTTGGGCCCGACAGGATGGCTCAGTGGTCTAAAGCGCCTGCTTAGGAAAGCTTGGGCAGCTTCAGGGACTGCGGGTCGATCCCTGGCACCACATGCTGCACCAGTCCTGCCCTCAGGGCAGGCTGAGCCGGCCATAAAAATAAATAAACAAACAAGAATTCCCCAGCTTCCCCCAGCCGGCTCCAAGGTTTGGGAATCAGCTTCAGTTTCAACTCACATAATGCAGCTTCTACGCTCTTGGTTCTCACATGGGGTTACACTCAGGCTGTCTTGAACGGACAAGCTAACTTCTGTGCAAACTATGTAAGTCTAGCTTCATAAAACACATAACTTCTAGATACATATTTAATTCTTATACACTTCAACTCATTTGATCCAGACTTAAAGACATAAATACATCAAAGGCCCAAGAATAAAGCTCACGTTCATTTCAGCATAACCTAATGCCTGTAGTAGCCTTTCTTGAATTCCACAAAGATGATATTCAAGATGGTTAAAAATCCCCTTGTTTTTCCTCCTCTGCTCACTTATTCTGGCTTAGAAAAATTGCTTCAATACCAAGCCTTCACTACCGAAGACATACTCCTCTGCACATTGTTAACGCTTGCTTACTGTACTCCTCCTCTGCAGGCTATAAAATAGCACCTCCTGTCCCTCAGTCTTTCTTCCTCCTCTGGCTGCCCACCTGGCCCTGGCACTCTCTGCCTGTTTTCTGAATCATCATTACAAAACCAGCACAACCTGCCCAGCAATTCTGTGGGCAAAAGATTGTCTTTTTCAAAGAACTGACAGAAAAGCCTAAAAAGAACACTTCTATGCAAATACTTTTCTCCCAAGTAAATCCTTCAGTGTTTCACTTTGCTGTAAATACAACACTTCAACAGTGTGTGCAGTTATAAACTAAAGCTATCTGCTTTTAGGTTTGATGAGAAAATTTATATTCCAATAAAAAGTAAAGCTGAAACTGGATAGAAGAATATGTTAAAAATATTAGACACCAATAAGAATGTGTTTCAAAAGTAAATGTAAAGATTGAGAAAAAAATAAAATGTTATATGAATAAGGATTAAAGATACCAAAGAAGAAGAAGAAAACTAGTGATTTCAGTTGCTCAGATCTTTGTACTGAGAAGAAACAAGACACAAAATCTTTGGCTTCAAGAGAAAGTGGCTGGAAGCATTAAAAATGTAAATAAATTCAGATATTAAAGGAAATGTCACAGGACATTACCCCAAAACAAAAGCTGATGATTTTCGCAACAATGAAAAAAGTACAGAAGCTCAGTAAACCCTTGAAGAGAATATTATATGCTTTGCCCATACGCGAGTCTCAGTAATGCAAACCGTATTCGTCTAGTCTTCAGGATTTGATTTTGTGACACTGTCCTTTGATATTTCCCAAATCTTTTCCACAGACTAAATTTTCAGAGAACCTAAATAGACCTCATGTTAACCATATCTTTGTTTTTTAATTTTTAAATGGACATATGAGGTGTATAGGCAGATTTGATGCATATTTTATAAAAAAAAAATTTGTATATATCCATCCATACTATGGTATTTAGCCCATTTATTTGAAGATTCTTCTTTTATTCCTTCCATATCATTGGAATGAAAATAATGATGCAAGCACTAAGTAAAAGGGAGAACTGTGAAGAGCAGGTACAAAGACGTGCGGCCTCTGGAAGGACAAGGGAGGGGGAGGGAACTTAGGAAGCAACAGACCAAAGATTGAAACCCATGGGTTCTTTGCATCATCTTTTTTTTACCTGGATGAAATGGAATTTTTATTTTTATGTATTTCCATACTGATTTCCACAATGGTTGTATTAGTTTACCTTCCCACAAAAATGTAGAAGGGTTGCTTTTACCACAGACGCATATCAGCATTTTTGTCATTCTGCTTTTTTATTACTTTTAATAAGAAATAACAATGAGACAGTTTCAATATGAGTAGTACAGCCATAATAAATATAGTGCATATTGTCTTCTCAATAGTTATTCAGAGTACAGGATGCAGAAATGAAAACTTTTCTAATCATTTTTGGTACAAAAATTTCTTCTCAGGGATGGCAAGATGGGTCAGTGGTTTAAAGTGCCTGCTTAGGAAAGCTTAGGCAACTACAGGGATTGTGGTTTGACTCCCAGTGCCACATGCTGCACCAAATCCACCCCAAGGGCAGACTGAGCTGGCCATAAAAAGAATTATACTAAAAAGTAAATTCTTGGCACAGCAGGATGGCACAGTGGTCTAAAGCACCTGCTTAGGAAAGCTTAGGTGGCTTCAGGGACTGCAGTTCGATCCCCGGCACCACGTGCTGCACCAGCCCTGCCCTCAGGGCAGGCTGAGCCATAAATAAATAAATAAATAAATAAATAAATAAATAAATAAACAAACAAACAAAAACAAAAGTTCTAAAAAAAAATAAGTCAATTCTTCTCATCCAATATTCCATAATAGTAATGGATTATTGGCAGAACTGGCGATGTTGGAAGCCATTGATTTAAGCCTTTTACAGCTCAGCATATTACTCTAGCTTTACTTTTTACGTCTCATGGTTAGACTTTTCTGCTGGATGGTTAAGGGCAGGTTAAAGCAAGACCTGCATAAGAAAACATGTAACTTTTGTATTTCCCAAGGCCAGTCAAATCCCCTCAGGATTTACCTTGAAACCATGCACTTCACTTGGTAGAACTTTTGTCAGTGTCAGCTGTCTGGGTGAGTCACAGTCATTGTTTGACCAGTTTGCTCTCTGTGAAAGCCTGAGAGAATGTATTCTCTCTAGATGATTCTCCTTAGGTACACTATACATCATCAATCCCTTTCCTCTATGACCCCATATTCTTCTTGATCAGAAAATTTGGAACACCACTGAGTTACAGGATGTTACTGCACAGGTTCTCTTTGCTGAATTCTCACTGACCTTGAAGGACGAGGGCTAAAATATTGGGTATCCTTGTAGCCAATGGGGAAAAAGAAGGAACACTTGTCCTCTGCTGGTCGGAATGCAGATTGGTGCAACCATTATGGAAAGCAATGTGGAGACTCCTTAAAAAACAAGAACTGGAAATCCCATTCAATCCAGCTATCCCCCTACTGGGAATTTTCCCAGAAGAACTGAAAACATCATATCATAGTGATGTTTGTGCACCTATGTTCATAGCAGCCCAATCTGTGACAGCCAAATCCTAGAAATAACCAAAATGCCCATCAGCTGAAGAATAGTTGAAAAAGAAGCAGTATTTTCATAAAATGGAATATTACTCAGCTATAAGGAATGATAAACTAGAAGATTTCATATATAAGTGGATGTATTTTGAATATATACTCGTAAGTAAAATAAACCAGATCTATATATGCAAATATCGTATAGTCGCCCTAGTGTAAGGACTCAAAAGAAGAAATAAATAAATAAATAAATTTTGGGCAGTACCAGAAATCAATCTCAGGACCTTGCGTTTTCTGCATTCTCAACCCATATATATATATATATATATATATATATATATATATATATATATATATATATATATATTTTTTTTTTTTTTTTAGAAAAGTGACTTAAATACAAAATGCATTTGGAAGAGTTAAAAAATTAATGTTTATTGGCAGTGTTAATTTTTAATTGTTTGATCAGCCTTACCTATGTCTGTTGATCTATACTGATTTGATGATGCAAATAAGTAATGTAACCATTGTTAAATTTTTCTTATTTTGAAATTCTGTATTATATGTACTCTTACTTGTTACCATTCCTTTCTATCTTTGTTTCTGCTATTTTGCTCTTTAAAATAAATTTAAAAAAAAAACAATATCAAATCATACTCAACATACTAAATTACAATAACTTACCAAGTACGCAGTAAATGGAATTATAAATCTATTAAACATGCATTGAACCGGGCGTGGTGGCTCATGCCTATAATCCCAGCACTCGGGAGGCTGAGGCAGGAGGATTGGTGCAAGTTCGAGACCAGCCTGGGCTACAAAAGTGAGCTCAAGGCCAGCCTCAACTGCATAGCAAGACCCTGTCTCAAAAAGACAAAAAAAAAAAAAAATGCATTGGTCTATTCTTAAGCATTCATATTTTCATAGCAAATTTGGACTCAGCTGAAGTTACTTTGACCAGACCTGCTGATGTTGTCACCATCAGAGTTTATCGCCTGCAGCAGATGAGAGCATCCTTTCTGGCATGCCTGTGGTCCTCATTATGCCAACATACTCTTTTATTTTCTTTCTTTCTTTTTTTTAACATACTCTTATAAGGGATACACTTTTCTAATTTTTATTAGTGTAGGGTTATGGGATGGTAATTGTTTTTCTACTCCTGAAATAAACAATTGCTTTATGCAATATGGATCACGACAAGAGAAATGACAGCTACATACCCCATATCTCATTTAGTGTCATCAATTAAGTAAATCTTAAAGGTTCCAATATGGCTAGAAAACACAGTATGCTTGGCTAATTCTATAATGAGAATTTGTCTTCTTCTGTTAGGCCTGGAAGTATAACTTTACACTCAAAATTTTTCATGGTAACATTTTTTTAAAAAATCTCTGTACATATTCAACACTCCTTGGTAGCAATATCATTTTCCTTCTTGAAAGGCAGCATGCTTTGATTATAGTGTAGTTTCATCAAAGAAAATATTTATCTTTACAGCTATTAAAATGCTCTAGAAGCCAAGTTTTACTTTGTATAATGGGAAAAAAAATTATGTCAAACTACTAATCAGTTTGAAGAAGCGACACATTCTGAATCATCTAAATTGGGTATGTCTTCTAATACATACTGAAATGAAATTCCAGACAGTCTTGTGGTAGCAATTTAACCTTCAATCTTCACACAATTCAAAAGCAAGATACTTGTCTGAAATGTTACACCAATTTTCCTTAAATACAGTGTCAGGTTTTATGTCTAGTTGTCCCCCCAAAGCCTCATGCAATCATGGGGATGGGACTGCTAGAGTTTGAAACTTGACTCGTGATCCGCCATAAACTGCTGCTCTCTGCAATGTGCCACTCTGCCTTGGAGCCAGCCAAATATGGACTGAAACCTCTAGTAACTGTGAGCTAAATAAATCTTTTCTTCCTTCATTTTGAGTGTCGGGTATTTGTCCCAGCAATGAGGAAAAAGTAACTAAGACAAAATTTGGCACCAGAGAAGTGAGGTCATTGCTGTGGCTATACCTGACAATGTGGATTGCAAGCTTTTAGGAATGGCTTACAGGAAGAGATAGGAAAGGTTCAGAGATGTCGCCTACAAGTGAAGCACTGGAAAAGCTTTAGCTGTTCTGTAGGGGAGATTCTGGTCAGAGCTCAGACTAGAAGACTATCTTGAAGCCTGAGTATAAAGAATAGCTTATAAGCAGAGATAGTAGATGTTTGGAGAGGTTGTCTACTTGCGAAGAGCTGAAAAAGCTTTGGCTGTTCTGTAGAGGAGATTCTGGTCAGAGCTCAGACTAGAAAACTGAGAGAAGGCCTGCCTGTAAAGACCAGGCTGAAGAAGTTTCTGCTGGAAAAAAGGATAGCATTGGTCACTGGACTCCAGATGATTTGTGCTATGGCTTGGCTGAAAGTCTGTCAGAATTTTGCTCATGCCCAGAAACTTTGCCTAAGACTGAGATTAAGCATGGTGGACTGATAAATATTTCAAGAGATATTTCAAAGCAGCAAACTACTGGGGTAGTGACGTGGTTGTTATTGGCAGCTTTTAGCCAGATTTATGCTGAAAATCAAGAACAAAGAGTCAAGCAGGATGATTTAAACTATTGTGCGTTTGGCCAGGAAAGAAGCACTTGGAGAGCTGTGGACTGCAAAGATGGAGCTGAGAGGATTTGCATTGCTGGGAAGGAACCAGAGGATCAAAACGATGACCTGAGGGCATCACAAGAGGCGCCAGCTCCCCACCCTTTGCAGCCTCAGAATTGCAAAGGAAAGAGGCTTTGTCTTGAGGGAAAAAAAAAAAAAAAAAAGCTGCAGAGACCCAAGTACCAGAATGGCAGCAGCGGCCAAACCAGGTTCCAAAATGGTGCCGGCATGGAGAGTCTGTTCCTTGGAATCAAGGTCAGAGTGTTCATCAATCCAGGCACTCTACCCCTCCAACCAAGAGAGAAGGAAGCCTGGCTACTGCTCCAGCTCGCAGCAGACCTTGTCATCATCCACATGGAGCTGGTTTTAGGCACATTCAGAATGCAAGAGTTGTTAAGTTAAGAAGGCTTCCACCTCAATTTCAGAAGAAGGCCTGGGAGGCCAGGCACTCTGCCCTGAGAGGGCAGTGCACGAAGCAGAGTCAGAAGCCTATACAGTGGAAACCCCAGAAGTTTGAAAAAGCCAAAAGCATGGATCATCTAAGGGAAATTGCAAAGAGTGAGCAGATCTAGCCTGAGAAAAGCCATGGAAACCACCACCAAGCATGTCATAGGGATGGAGCCATGCGAGGCCTTTGGAGCTCACAACTCAGTGCAGACTGTTTCAGATGTTCCAGTTGGAACTATGGGATTTAATGTTTACCCTGCTGAATTTTGGACATGTGTTGGTCCCAGTGTTTTCTATTACTCTGTTGTTTGCAATTTTTGGAATCATGTTTATCTTATGCCTTTGAATCTTGAATATGTTTAACTTTTCTATTGTACAGAGGCTCACAGTTGAGAGTTTCTATTGGATCTTGGAGGAGACTTGGGACTTTGATTTTTCAGCAATGCCAAAACTGTTGGGACTTTGGGAACTCTTCCAGATGGACTAAAATGTCTTTGGCACAAAGGGATGTGCATGAGACTTGGGGAGCGCAGGGGCAGAATGTTATGATTTATGTCTAGTTATTCCCCCAAAGCCTCATACAATCATGGGGCAGGGACTTCTAGAGTTTAAGATGACTCACGATCCACTGGGATTATGTGTTTTAGTACTGAGGGGATTAAAGGTCTGAGTACTGCTGGAATTACTTGACTCATGATCCACTGGGATTATGTGTTTTAGTACTGATGGGGTTTATTGGTCTGAGTACGGCTGGGATTGTGGGTGTGGCCACAGAGAGACAAACTGGGCTGTTGCTCTGCTGCCCTGATTGGTTGGTTGCCTCTGTCGTGGTTGTTGCTGTTCTGCTGCCATGAACTGCTGCTCTCTGCCATGTGCCACTCAGCCTTGGAGCCGGCCAAATATGGCCTGAAACCTCCACGAACTGTGAACTAAATAATCCTTTCCTTCCTTCATTTTGGGTGTCGGATATTTATCCCAGAAACAAGAGAAGAGTAAGACATACAGAAAGGTCATTGTTTTCCTTCTTATCCTCATCATATCTACTACATTTATTTAAATTTTAGCAGTATAAGTGTAACTGTTTTCTGTTTCAAAAGCACAATTTTAATTCTCAGACACGGTATTTTCCTGTGATTTTATTAGTTCATTTGTAAATAATGCATGTAATATATTTACTAAAATCATTAAAGGAAAAATTAAGAATTGGCTATCAATTCTGAACATCCAACTTCTTAACCACTAAAACAGAGGAAGTATCAGAGCTTTCATAAATTGTTATTTTAACTTGACATTGAGGTCAGTCATTTTCTGTGTAGTAAATGAAAAACTGATGCTTTGTACCCTGAAAAGGAATTTGTTTTATAGAATATGTTTCCTTTTAAAAATGGTTCTGAGTTACAATAATTATCAAATATTATGCTTTACTAACTTTCCTGTTTATTGTTATAAGTAAAGCATTTTTGGTTCATGGCAATGAATGAGTTTTCTGTATTGTAGATGGGGCCCCAGCCTGAGCCCAGTATCACCTGCCAAAGGTTAAGGTACATTAATGAAACAAATAGAGACAGAATAATTATGCAAAAATGAGGAACCAGGATGGCCAGAGCCCAGTGAGGACAAAGACCAAGAGACATGTGCTAGTGATGTCTATGCATAAGGGAATTTCCTTATGAAGTCATGAGCTTACAATGCGAAAGGGGAGAGAGAGGTGAACCTGCTCGTGCAGGCAGAGCTGGGAACAGACGAGCAAAGCATTTCCAGTATTCTAGCTACTTTCAGGACAGTAGCCCAAAGTTAATAAATAACTTCCTCAGGGGTTACTAAGTCTTTGGTCTGGGAGAGCAATGTAGGTGAGAACTGTACCTTCTCCAGGTTTATATGGGCTTGAGGCGCCAGCGTGTCAGGCACTGTTTGCCTGCCCTGGACAGTGGCATGGGCTTGGCTTTATCCAAGACAAAAGGGAGCCTCTTTCCCGGCCATGTAGGTCTTAGACTTTCTCATATTAATATTTGCCAAATATAAATTGACCACGGCCTCTCCTCTTCATCTTCAAGGTGGTCTCCCACAGTACAGGAAAGTTTGAAAAGAGATACTTAACTTAATAAAAGTAGTACTATATTGCATTCTTTAACTACTAAAAAGTCTCCATTATATGGATAATGGCTATATTCAGAGTCCTCTTAGTTTGCAGAAGCCTCAGAAAGTCACCCAACACATAAGGAAAACTTTCACTTTCTTGCTTTCAAGGCTTTGTTCTTAAATCTGTCACTATTAGTATTCATACTTTGGTCAGGTTGTTGTTTTTTCTTCCCAGTTAGAGCAGAAGGATATCCCCATGAGATAACTTAGAGGACAGTTAAGAAAGGGAGGATAAATGACAGGTGTGGGGAGTGGCTAAAGCTGGGAACTGATCCCAGGGGCAAGACAAGGCCAGTCCACTCCAACAGCAAAGAGCACTCAACAGGCAGCTCCAGTTCAAGAACACCAAGCCCTGAGACAATCCAAACCATGGGCTGTTGCTAGGCAAAGCAGTGTCAAGTGACACCAACCTGCCAAAGGTACAAATAAACACACTACAGTGGTTGAGTGCTTTCTGGCTTTATTTTTTTCCTGCCATCTGGAGAGAGGGTTCCACCTGACCTCAGCATTCTGTACACTATCTTTTATCCTTCTTTCTGTATCTCCTCACCATCCTTCCCCTGAGAACTTCAAGAGCTGCTCCGGACATAGCAGACAGGCAGGGTCACTTACATGAAGTTCATCCATGTGTCCCTCCATTCACACACGGAAATAAGCCTTACCAACACCTGCACTGTGGCTTGCTCTGTGCTTGACCCTAAAAGTACATGAGTTATTTACTTTTTACTCATTGCTGGGACAAATACTTGCCACTCAAAATGAAGGAAGGAAAGGTTTATTTAGCTCACAGTTACTGAAAGTTTCAGTCCATACTCAGCTAGATCCAAGGCTGAGTGGCACATGGCAGAGGACAGCAGTTCATGGTGGCAAAACAGCAACCAAATGGCGACAGAGGCAACAGAACAACCAGGGCAGCAGAGCAACAGCTCTGGTCTGTCTCTCTTTAAATTACATCAGGCTCTCTGCTTTAGCCTGTCTACCTCAGGCCACACCTATAATTCCCAGCAGTACTCAGACCATAATCTCACCAGTACCAAAACACATAAACCCAGTGGATCATGAGCCAAGTGTCAAACTCTAGAAGTCCCCACCCCATGATTGCATGAGGCTTTGGGGGGACAACTAGA
This sequence comes from Myocastor coypus, assembly GCA_004027025.1. Classification (NCBI taxonomy): domain Eukaryota; kingdom Metazoa; phylum Chordata; class Mammalia; order Rodentia; family Myocastoridae; genus Myocastor; species Myocastor coypus. Next base: position 38,593 of record PVJA010008724.1, read on the forward strand.
CATAAACCATAACACTGCAATAACAGCAATTCAGGAGACAGACTAATTCCAAAGCCAAGTAGGATTAGCACATGAAGTCTACACAGTAGGTCATAGAGCACAGGCCAACCACTGGGCCCTAGAGAAGGAGCGTATCACCTAAAGTCTGAAGCTTCAGAAATGAGCTGAATATAGAATTAATAATAAAAGAGAAGGCATGGGTAGAATTAGCATATAAGGGTGGTTTGGCAATAGGAAAGGAGTGTAGACAGACACTAATTAAGAGAAAATAGTGTATTACATAGGGACAAATCAAAATCCATTTGCCCTTAAGTTCAGAAGTCAGACAGGAAATGGTCAGAGATAATGGTAGCAAAGTAAGCAGGCTGCAGAGCATGCTGGGTGGGATTTGCTGTAGGAAGCAATTTGGTGGGGTTTTTCCATTCATAACAAATCCATCCTGGGCTTACCTGCATTTGTTTTGTTGTTCATCATCTTCAATTCCAAGTATTTTACCTAAAAGCCCAAGAGTGCGCACTCAGATGCTGAAGATGGAACTAATTCAGTCAGTATAAAGTGCTCACGAGCCAGGCTAGGCTGACCCTACCTGGTAGACCATGTGACTAGGGGTTGGTTGGTGTTGATATTCCTTAACTCCAGAAGATTATAGCTAGTGAGTGCAAGGAACAATTATAATATTGAAAGGTTGCCCAAAAGTCAGATGGGGCAAGGGCACAGTGCAAAATACTTAGAAACTAAGTGTTAGCCGGTACTAAAGAAAAAATATCTAGAGATTAGAAGAGGAAAGCAAAATATATGAAACAATGTAGTGAAGAAGTGCTTCTTTCCTAACCTGAGTCCTCCTACCACTGTCATTTAAGACAACTGTTTCTTATAGATAAAAATTTGAGCACATGTCACTCCAGGGACTGAAAGCAAAGCAAAGGCAAAGTAAAACAGGAAAAGAAAAAGCGTTCATGACAGGATATGTTACCTAGTTGACCACAGCTACAGTTAACTGGTAATTAAGCCCAGGGAGGGCTTAAACATATCCAGAACTATCTGTCTACCAAGAAGACAAAAAAAAAATCTTTTTTCCATTGGGTCGCTTTCCCATTAGACAGAGGTCACTCCATGGATATGAACCCCTTTCTGCTTCTACTACTCCTGCGGCAGTACCAACAGGATCCCCAAAGACATTACACACTGCTAGGTCAGAGAAGTACCCAGGGAAACATGAAAAGTGGGTTCACATATATGTACCATGTCAGTGCGCTTCTCCCCAGTACTGGCTGAAGCCTAGACATAATTGGCCAACGAAAGTGGCGCTCACATGATGGGGTCAGACAGAAGAGGGGCTTGATGGATCCAGAGACACTGACAGCCAATACAAAAGGGGAGCTTCACCCAATCAGCTCTGATGATTCTGCATAGATAAAACAAACCCCTAGCTCAGACCAGACAGGCGGTGAGCCTGGGCTTCACACCGAGGAAGGACTCGCAAGTTTATGATGTGGGAACAACTTTATGCTCTCTAAGGAGTTCACCATAAAATACATATCCAAATAAAACCCAGTGTTACACCTGCCTTTAGGCAGAGCTTGAAAACATAATTCTCATGCAAACAAGTGTAAAAAAAATATGCTCAGAGAAGTATGTGCAGTAAGCCAGATAAGGAATAGCAAAATACTGGCGTGATACGGATCTGTGTGGTACCCCAGAGACAGCAGGCAGCAGAGGGCACCATGGAAACTAAACAGAGGGCTGAAGGGCAGGACAGAGGAGATAAGAGTGAGTCAGACAGGCTGTTTGCTTCCAACTGCTGCGTTAGCCCCAGATCAAGGGCAATGATGATGTAAGTGAACTTTGACTTCATGGTGCCATTACCGACACGGCCTATGATTTACTTAGTTCAGAATTAAAGGAACATCTACATGAAAACATTTAATGCTCACATTTTGTAGGAAAACACCACGTATTAGCTAATGCCACTGATAAGATTGTTTTCTTTGCCTTTCAATCAAAATATAAACCATCTGAAGACTACCCAGAGACAGTAACAGGCAAGGAGGGGCTGAGAGGGCTTTAGCAATCTGAGAAGCCCCTGGAGCCCTGGATCTCCTGCTAGGTTCATCTGTGCCTGTCGAGATGGGTCTTGCTTGGCCCTGCTCACCCACAGAGAAAGGCTTCCTATGCTAGGGCAGAGGGCTGGCAGAGCCTCTCGGGGTCAGCCTGCCTGGCCTACTTCTGCTGCTGTACGCCCGCCTGCCCACTTGGCCGGCTTGCTCCCGCTCCTTGTGTCCCTAGGTCCTGTCCTCATGGCTCCCTCGCACGAGAAGTGCATGCCACACTGCTTCATCTCATTGTCGGATTTTGTTGCTGACTGAGCAAGCTTTCCAGCTTGCCTCTGTCAAAGCAAGCGTCACTGCCTCTGCACCCGGCTACAACTTTCTGCTGTTTCCCCGGGCTGCTAATGTGGAAAGTCTTGATATTGGCTGCACTGGTGAATGTTTTATGAAGAACCTTTTATAAAGTGTTCTGTGAAGGGGTTTTTGAAGAATTAAGATACCATATATTTTCATATGAAGAAAAGCTGAGAAAACAACAAAATCAAACCGTACTCTGGTGTAAGCGTATTTGCATTTGGTAATAAAGTCTCCGTAGGATTTCAGGCAACTGTGGAGAGCTACTTCACAATTTACAATTGGATACAGAGAAAACAATCGGCAGTACCTTTAAGGATGTCTTGATTTTGTTTAAACTTCATATATGCTGATCCTCTGAGTGGGAGTCAGAAGGACAGCTCAGTTTATTTGTCAACATAGTGTTGGAATTCTTGTCTTACCTTCCACTTGTAACTAATTCTCCCACTTAGAATATTATAAGGTTAGGGTTAGGGGTAGGGCTAGGGATAGGGCTAGGGTTAGGGTTGCAAGGTGCAAGATACCTACTTATAAGCTGCAACTTCTGTCCTTTCTTCCATGTGTATTTTGGCCATCCCTTCCCACCAAAGTACTAGAATTAGCCTACTTCTCGGGGGTTCTAAATTTGACTTGAATATTTTTTTTATGACAGAGTTGTGAATGCTATTTTAGGTACAAGTCTCTTAATAAATGTAAGTTCCAAAATTTATCTAATGTTTTTGGGTTGTCGTTTGATTTATAGTAACCTTCAAAGAACAAATGTTTAAGTTTTTACATTGTTCTTTTGTTAAATTTATCTTCATTGTTGCTTTTGCTTATTGTGTCATTTCTAAGAAACTATGGCCTAACCCATGGACACAAAGTCTGCAGTTTCTTGTCTTTTCTTGTCTCTTTCAGTTCTAGCTAGCATACTTACGTGGTTGATATTTCTATACGACATGTAGTAAGCATTTAATTGTACCTTTTTGTATGAGAATATTGAATTATTTCTAATACTGCATAGCCTATATTTTAATAAACTACAGAGGTGATTTTAATAATGCATGCTGCTCAAGGAATGCTATAGAGCTTCACAATAAATATTCTCTTTAACTATAGACAGACCACTCAAGGTGCAGCAAGAGAGTGGTCCGTTACAAAAAAATTACCAATTCCCTCTTCAAAATCATATAGATCAGTTAAGTGCAATGTTGTACATAACTCTACATTCATAGGCAGCAAAAGAATCAAACTAATTTTTCATATATTATTTCTAATATTTTAAAAGTAAGGCATGAGAGCCGGGCGTGGTGGCTCATGCTTGTAATCCCAGCACTTGGGAGGCTGAGGCAGGAGGATCGTTGTGAGTTCGAGACCAGCCTGGGCTACAAAAGTGAGCTCAAGGCCAGCCTGAACTGCACAGTGAGACCCTGTCTCAAAAATTTAAAAATAAAAATTTAAAAGTAAGGCATGAAATTTATACTTTGTCCTATTCTGTAGAATATATATATATATATATATATATATATATATACATATATAATATATATTCTATATACAGCTGCCCTATTTATTTAAGAAATACATTGAATACTCTGGAATAGCTAAATCATTGCATGAAACCACTGAAGACTGTTTGTGTAAAAACAACAAATGTTGGGCATGGGCAAAACCCCACTTTTTTCCTCTCCATTCTATTTCTTTTTGTCATTTTCATAAAACAGAAAAGGCGTATTTCATAATCGAAGTTGTTTGTGGTGCTGTGACTTCCCCAACCAGCTCTATTATTATATTTTCAATCTGCCAGATTGAAAATGGATTATTTAAACTTAAATACAGTGATTGCCAAAGCCATCTGTTAAGTAACTGTGACATTCACTAAAACATTTTTTTTTTAAATGTGCTACAATTTTTAGCATGTCGAGGGCTTCATTTAACTCCACATCTTTGATGAAAACTACTCAGCCCATGTATTGCAAGACTGGCCACACCAAAGTGAATTTATAACCTAATTTTCCAACCCCGTACAGTTTTAGGCAAATTCCTCAATCAAAATGATTAGATATGTATGTTGGCTCTATAACAGCACTGCATAACCTCCTTAGCACAGGAGCCACTTTGCCACAATATCACTGGGGAAGAAAAAAGAGACTCAGAAACATCGAATGCCGTCATTTACCCAAGGTCCTGGCTAGAGCCTGATAATGAAGACATGCACAAAATGTAGAATTGAGAGCCTACTTTTCTTCGCTGAGCTGTATGCCTCACCAAAGCGTGTTTATACTTATAGGTAACAAAACTATAAAAGCTTTGAAGCAGGAAAAGAGACCCTGCTTAGAAATACAGGACAACTTTCTAAATTCATAAACTATCTGCAACAATACACAGTCCAAATCTAGTTTTTGTATTAGGTACATAGTTAATGAATATATATAGCAGTAACAGTTTATTCTTGGGGCCAAAAATTCTAATGTGAGAGAAGGAATTTGGAATTACAAAAAAGAGAAATGCCAACCTCCATCAGGACACCTAGTGAACACATTTCTTGTTTATCTAGGACACTCTTGACTGGCTCCTGTTGTCCAGCGCAATCATGACCAATTAGCTCTTTATGCTGAGAATGTTCTGCAGTATGTCATGCTACAGTGAGGCTCTTACTTAGCCTGCCAAGATGCCAACAAGAGCAGCCTCGTCCCCAGGAAAGCTTGGGCTACTTAGAGCTGGAACTCAGTGGGTCACGAGTGGGTGCTTGCCTGAGTCCTTTCCTACCCCCAGCTTTTGGGGGAATTAAGACATTATATCTCCTCGTGACCAGAACCAGCACCATTATGGAATAAAATCCTATGTCCAACATTGTTCTATTGCATGAGTTGCATATTCAAATACGAGCAAATAGGCCAGAAAGTTAGCTCAATAGACTATGGTGCCTACTTAGGGGCCTAGCGAGACGGTTCAGTGGTCCTAAGTGCCTGCTTAGACAAGCTTAGGCCACCTCAGGGACTGTGGCTTGATCAGCCGCACCACATGCTGCTCCAGCCCTGCTTCCAGGGTGGGCTAAGCCGACCGCAGAGTCTAGGCATGTTGGCACACACCTGTAATCCCAGCACTGGGGAGCCTGAAGACAGGAGGATCACTATAAGTCCCAGTTGCGTTGTGAGACCCTGTAACAACTACCAAATACATTAAAAGAAAAAAGAAAAAAAAAAACATGAAAATCATCATGTAAAACCCAAAGGATCCCAAGAAATGCCTGAAATGGTGTGAACCACGGGTGGTATCCTGAAGGGAGCAGCAGGCATTTCATTGAGGCTCCCAATTGGTCTGAAATCAGCTAATACAAACCTTTCTTCAACAAAGGATATACTAGAAGAAAGGGGGAAATAAAGGCTTTGGTTTAGCATAATGAATATCAGTGACTACCATGTTTGAAAATGTTCTGAGTTGCAAGAGGCAATGAATACCTGTAATCCTATCAATCAGGAGGCTGAGGAAGAGGATCACAAAGAGGCTAGCCTGAGCTCCTTAACAAAAGCCAACAGAGCAGGAGCAGGAGAACAACAGCAATCATTATGGAACCAGTGCTACCTTTGCAATAGGGTAACTTACATGGCAATCGATGGACGACAGTGCCTCTCTTCAAAAGTCCCTAAGCAAATCGCAACATAACTAATTTCCTTTTAGAAAAATTTTGAACTTCTATTAGGATGTACTAATTAAGTTATTTCCCTATCCCTGAGTCCAACTTTCCCCCAACAGCTCACTTAGAAAACCAGCTTCTTTTCAGAAGACTAGGTTCCTAACGTTCCTAGAGAAATAATTAGATGTTGTACTTCACTGTGGCTACAGGCTGTTGGGGCCCAGCCAGCTCAGAGGAGGCTAGTATTTACGGTTCGTAATTAGGCACACAATACAAGAAAATCAGTGTGATAAATCTGCTCCTGTTCCTGGTGGCCAAAAGACATAAAGATGATCCATCCCAACTGAGTCTCAAAAAAAGCACAGCTAGCTGATTATTCATTCACTTTTTAAAATTAGAACAAGTTATCTGGTTCCTCCTTCTTAAATGTCAATTTTTTTTCTTCTAAAACAGTCAAAGGGCAACTGCTTGAAGGGAGTTGCAGCATTCGGGCTTGCTTTTCTGCCAGGCAAGTTAGGGCAGACACCAGCAGACTCTGGGCGACCTTCCTGTGACAGCCCTCCCCTCTGCTCCCTGTTGACATCTGCAGGAATGCTCCAGCAGAGGAACCTAAACGCTCTGCCTTCTCCTGCTTTTCCTGCCTTCTCACAAAGACTGAAAAAGCAGGAAGGGAGGAAGGGAGGTGGCTACATCATGTCCACAGTTTCCTTCTCCACCCACAAGTCCCTGTCACTAAGGGAGAGACAGAATTGGGGAAACTAAACTCAGCTCAGATTCAGCCATTGCCCACTTTCCGTCACTCCGTGGCATTCACTGAATCTCTCACTTCTTTTCAAAGATCGCATGACTGTCCTGTTCTGTGTTTTGGCTCCTCACCTGCTGCTCTTCCTGCTCTCTAGTTCTTGCCTTTTAGGCCTACTTAGATGTACCAAAATCTACACTAGCATCTCACTCTGCACATCTCGTAGAGATCATGTGATCCAGACAGGGTGTGGTGCAGCCGGCTGAGGCCAGTGTTCTGGGAGGCTGGGACAAGAGAATCAAGAGTTCATGCCCAGCTGGGCAACCTCGTGAGCTAATTAGACCATGTCTCAAAATAAAAAATGAAAGAGGCTAATGATGTAACTCAGTGTAAAGACCTTGGGTACAGTCCTCAATACCACACACACACACACACACACACACACACACACACACACACGAGTAATCATCCTTTTTCAACAGTAGCACGAGGTTTTGTGGCATCATCTCCTTTCACACAAATGTCTGAAGGAATCAGGATGACCTTTGCCCAGCTGAGGTCAGTACTAACATTCAATTAGAAAATCGGTTCATGATACAATGTTCTGACAGTTCTGAATAAGTTTCGAGGAAATCATTACATAGAGTCTTGCATTAACCCCGGGTTAGGAGCTACTGATACAGTGGCAGGCCGTGAGGCAATCAGACATGGCCAAGCCCTCACAGGGAGCCAGGATGAAAGGCCAGAGAGCTGGCAACTGCAGCTGTGAGACAGGCACACGCCAGCTGTGGGCCAGACCTCAAGGCCAAAGATCAAATAAATGCTTATCTCCCTAAAAATAAACACCCAGGGTTGGTATTCTAGGTAGGTCTCTCACCTTCAGGAAGCCTGGAAGAGTCACTAACACAGCCCCCTACAGAAAAGCCCCTGTTCTGCATCCCTGCCCATGTGGTACATGACTCTTTCCCCATTTGGTCCCGGAGTTAATCAACTTCACCTGAGCGATCGTGCTTATAGTCTCACTGGCTGATTATAGTTTTGTCCCATCTCACGCCCACCTAGTGAGTTCCCATATTTTCCACCTTAGGCCCACCTGACTCATGATTTGCTCTATAAAAATCCCTGAAAAGACAGATTCAGGGGCTACCCACTTGGGTCCTCTAAATGTCTTTCTCTCAGTCAGAAGCTTTCTTTCCCCCGCTAAATATATTCTGCTTTTATCCTCCTCTGTTGTTCCTAAAATTCGTTGTTCAGTTTTAGAGAACAAGAACTTGGCCCAGGTACCTCTCAGGCTGGGAGTTTCATTCCCTGATAGCAATATCATTCCAATGTGACAGATATTTTCTGAGACCCAGGATGGCTGTTTATTATCCAAAGTGTCACGGACAGCAACAGTGTGCCCCAGCCTCACACTTCAGTCCCATAGATCACCAGGAGAATGTGGCTCGAGCGAGATACAAGCTCGTCAGCCTGGAAGTCATGGCGCTGCAATGCCGCTGTGGCAGAGGCATGCCTTCGTGTATTAGCTTCAAGGTCTCACAACTTCCTCCCTCCTAACAGGCTAATAACAAGAATAATCAAATAATACATTTGACAAAACCAGCCAACAAGTTATGGAAGAAATAACAGACAAGAAATGTAACCTGTCTAGGTCCTAAGAATAAATCATTTTAATCTTTGAGTACTAATAAAATAGTCATGGAACTGCCTCATAGAGCTGCAAGCATTTTATGGGGCAACTCGGGAAAGTAAGAAAAAAACAAAAAAAACAACAACAACAACAAAAAAAAAAAAAAAAAATCTTTTGAAATTTACACTCCCCACCCTATGCTCCCTGCTCCTTCCCACAGTGGTATTACCCTTAACACTCTCTTTTTCTCTTCGCCAGTCTAGTTGAGGTCCAAACAAAGAACAACACTTTTCTATACAAGTATCTCAAAGGCATACTTACATAGAAAACTGTATGAGGTCTTGTTACATCTCCATTTCAATGAGCTTCATAAACATGATACTTTTTGAAATTTCAAGAAGTGGTTGTTGTCACTGCAATGACCATTATATGGAAAATTACCTATGTGATTTCAGAAAAACTTAATTTTTCCTGAGTGTCTTCCATTGATTCAAACTATAAAAAAGTAAAGATCATACCTTATGGTGATAATTGTATAAAGACAAAGAAAAAATTTCAAGTTAGACTTAGTTTTGCTATTTCATACTTGATCTCCCTAAATTGTCTCATGTTCTAATTCTATATTCTGTTGGAAGAAGCTTATTCGGTACACAGTAGCATTTATCTGTAAATAAAGATGATGACATTCAATCTAAGCATTGATAAACTATATTTTATAGTGTATCATGCATCAGTGTGTGTTTTATGAAATTTTTCATAAAGCAAAAAATGCTGCGATAAAAATATATTTTCTCAATTTGCCACCCACAGATTTATCTAAATGTGTTTCATAGGTATTTCCTCAATTAGTGAAATAATACACGGTCATTGCGCCAGATGGCCTTATTCTTTCTAAATTTCATTTCTTATATAATCTTTAGTTGCATTGCTTGTCAGTTTTGTAAGCTAGACTTTTATTAGCTGGAAAATAGAATCGTCGTGAAGCTTGGTGAGCAGAGTATGTGTGGGTAGAGTAGAAGCTCAGCATCGTTCTCCCTTCTCCAAAAGGATTCCAGGTGAGTCACCACAGGACACTGCTCAGAAAGCAGCCTCCTTTCTTCTAGAGCCCAAGCCTCCTGGAAAGCTGCATGTCCTTCTAGAGTCACACACCTCTCAGTACTTCCTTCCTAAAAGAACAAGAAATGCAGCTAAATGACATTTTAGAAGTAGAATCAAAGCCACAACCATTCTGAACCTTGCCGTCCCCCAGAACTTGTCTCAGAGATCTGTTGACTATGTCACGTGTGCCCATCATGCAGAAAACAAGCTCTTGTGCATCCCAAAGGTGAAGGTTCTTTGTATTTGGGGTGCTTAGGGACCATTTCCCTCAGCAGACCATCACCTCCTGAGGTGTCCTGACACGTGCCCACCAGGAACTAGGGAAGGTCCCTTCTCCCCTCACAGCCTGAGACCTGCTGAGGCTATGTCACAATTTTACCCATACGTGTCCTGCAGCTCCAGGATAGGGTGACTGTCCCCAAATCTGGCACCACCTTCACTCCTCCAACAAGAACTGGAGAGGGAAGATGTCATCTCCAGATCACAACCTTGGGACTACAACTCCAGGTGAAAAAGACCCTCAACATCACTTCAGCCTTTTCCCCAAGACCAGTTCCAATGCCACAACTACCAAGGCGCCAGGCCTCAGCAGTATCAGTGCTTACCTCAGGTAACCTAGAGATATTCCTGTCTTGAACTACAGATATCAAAGCCACAGGGCCTGGTACTACCTGTGACCCCTGATGGGACTAAGAAAAGATTTTCATGCCCCACACCTCCAGAAGCATGAATATCAGTGGCACCAGCCCAACCATTGCCAGCTCATGCCACAGAATGCTTACAGAACATCTCCTGCCCAGTCCACAGACTGGAAACTGCTGGTATGGAAAGACCAGCAGCACTGTACTTCTCACTTGAGATCTGGAAAACGTCCCATCCAAATCTTGCACCTCTAGGAAAGAGAAAGCCCCTGCTGCAAGTCCCTGTGACACTCACAGCTAAGCCTTGGGACCTAGGAAAGGTTCCCTTTGCACCACACTTTCATGACTCTGCAGCTACTGGTGCCACAGAACCCAGCATCATATGTAGCCATCCTGAATGTCCCTAGCTGGGCCTGGCCCATCTGTGGCTCTACAGCAGCGACTGCTGGTTCATCACCTCAGACATCCCGTAAATTCATCTTGAGGAACATAAAGAAGGCCAATCCTCATGTCACGTGTTTTGGGGACCACGGGTGCTGACATCACAGAATGCAGTAGCAACTGTGCTTACTCTGAAGAACCTGGATGATCCTCTCTATTTTGTACCCCCCAAAAACCTGTGACAGCTGCCACTCAAGCCACGGTGCCTGAGGACACACACATTGCCTATGTCCACTGCAAACCTGTTGAGTGGCCTTTGCGAATTCTTGCAGTCTAAACTGTGGAAGCAGTCAGAGGCACTGCCTTCATCAGCCAAAGTCAGATAAGGAGGGATTGGGAAATTTATAAGAGTAATCAAAGAAAAAAAAAAGAAACAAAAGAAAATGACAACATTACATATGAAAATCTCTCTGGTACAGCAAAAGCAGTATTGAGATAAAAGATGTTAGCAATAAATGCATATTTCAAACACATAGCTCTCAAGCAAGCTAATAATGCAACTCAAGACTTAGAAAATTAACACAAATTTCATAAATAGAAAGAAGCATGATGAGACACCATTTAAAGAACAAATATTTGCATTATGGGAATTCCAGAACAAGAAGACGAAGAGCACTGAAAAGCTATTCCATGATACATTAGCCAAAAATTCCCCAGTCTTCAAAGAGATGACATCAAGATAACAGAAACACAAAGAACCCAGCAAAACTCAGTCACAGAAATAACAAAGTACTGTAAAATAAGACTTAAAACTAAAAAAGTACAGGAATATAAATGAAAGCTGAATTTCTGAAATGATAAAAAAAATAACAGGGATTTGCTAGACTAAATAAAATTAGAAGAAAGACTAAAATAAATAAAATTGGAGTTGCAAAAGGAGACCTTGAAACTAATATTACAGAAATGTAATGAACATAAGAAACTATTGTGAACAAAATTCCTAAACACATACAAGCTACCGAGACTGAATCAGGGAGAAATAGAAAATCTTAACACGCTGAAGGAGAAATGAAATGTTGCGTGATAAAAAGCACCTAAAGAGATTCATGACAACCACACCAGCTCTCCTAAGATTCCTCAAGGTTGTGCTCAGAAGAGACAGTGAAGCCAGCAATGCTGAAAGTCCAACGGATGAACACACAAGAAAGCGTGAACACTTAGGAAGGCAGGAAGGAAGGGGAGGAGATCAGAAAGAACAACGCTGAAGTCAGTCAGTACTCTTCAGCAATAATTCTCAGCGTAAACAGCACAGCTTCTGAATGGAATGAATGCCCTGCCAGTTTATGATGTGAAGTCAAAGATGTAGCCAAGATTGACTCTAGGAAAAAATTTTAGCAGCTGTCAATAAAAATCACACCTCCCTTAATATAAATCACGCTCTGTTCTCTGGACCGTGCTTCCTTTTTTCCACTGGGCTCTATCCCATTCCTGATTTGAGTAATCTTGGCATAATACTTAATTAGCAGTGAACTAATGAATTATTTATATCTTAAAGTTATTTTTATGCTAAGTTTCTTTGAGTTTGTTTTATCAGTGTCTCTCCTAAGGAACATTTTAAGAGAAATACAGATTTGGTTGATTGTTGATAATAACAGCTACTTATCAACTCAGAGTATTGGCCATGTTATTGAGAAAAAAAACTCCCTTTAAAACTTTGTTTAAAGGCCTCAGTTTAATGTGCTCTCCTATAGATAACTATGGCTCTATGGTTCCATCTTTTGCTGACATTTTGCCTGTGGTCAACGTTGGAGAACTTGGTCTCACACTTTGACCCAGTTATGTGGGGACTAAAAAGAAGAAGAGGAGAAAGGAGAGTTTTCAGTAGTTTGGGATCCATTACCCCCTGCTGAAAGACAGCACCAACCAAAACAAATAAAAGTACCCTTGTGAAATGAATCCGTGATTAAAGAACTAGCTGCTCTTGACAGTGGGATAAGTTCTCTTCACTCTCAGATTTCCCTGTGGAAATTTATCCACTGAAAGAGTCCAAAGCCTTGCTTTTTTGGCTGGAATGGTGTGCCCCGCAAAAGCTATCAAAGGCCATCACTAGGGGACGCTTGGCTGTGTGTTGAACCAGGTCCTTTTCAAAATTCTGTGCTTCCTCCTCAACCACCAACTTATTCTTCACTTTTCTTCCTTCAAGTCTCTGTGTTTTTCTGCCCTACAACTAGGATCTATTATCTATGGCTATGATCATACAAATACTGTCATTAAAAACCAGCACCTGGATGCTAGGAAGATAAGCTAGTCATCATTCAAAAGGTCAGAGAAATAAACATGTTAGGTATTCTAAAGGCTCTGAATGAGGCTAAGTTTTGTGCTTTTAAATGATTAGCCCATTGTAAACCTGGTGCTAGACCCACTCTGAAGAGGAAAAGACAAAGTTCACATTGAGCTTTGGCGTTCCACTATCACACACACAGAAGCTCGTATTTGCATGCCAAGAGAATGATTCCTTGGACAAAGAAATGGATCCTGAGGGTCTTCTCCTTTTTCTAGTTTAGAAACACCTAGGTTTGGACATCACACTTTGCAGTCAGGGGACAGTGATCTAGAGAGGAAACTAATAAACACAAAAGCTGTTGGGTAAGTGTGTTGGTTACTTTTCTCTCATTGCTGAGACAAAATAGTTGACACCCAAAATTAAGGAGGGAAAGGTTTCTTTAGCTCCGAGTTGGTGGAGGTTTCAGTCCATGATCCCTGGCTCCAAGGCGGGGGTGGTAGGCACAGGGGCAACAGTTTTAAGGCAGCAGAAGACCACAAAAGCAGCAAGAGCAAAAGAGGAGGGAACAGGAAGGACCAGGGCCCTTTTCCTCCCTCATATGGTATACAGTCTACCTGCCCAGGGGAGAGGGGGAGCGCTCACACAGTCTCCACGCTCTCCTCTTATTCAGGCTCAGGATGCCCACAAAGGAGGACCCTAGTTCCCTGCCAAGTCAGTTAAACATCTAAATTTAAGTTGACACAATGAACCACATCGCAGGGCAGTAAGGACATAGCCTCTACACCCCGGGATGTTACTTAGCTAAGTAACTTAGTTATGTTGCCGAGTTACTTAGTTAAGCTTTTAGCCTTCTCAAATTGACACAGTGCATCAGCCATGACACCAAGGATAGCAGCAACAACCACAGGGACAGCAAAAATAGGCAGGCCCTTCCTTCACTGCCTTTCAAAAGGTGATAGGTTCTGCTGAGTGAGTTTGAATGAAACCTGTGGACTGAGATGGTCCAGTAGGAGGAAGACTCCTCAAAAATACTAGTTTCTGCTTAGGAAGATCCAAAGTTAATAGGCTCCCAAAGAGTTAGATACATGGATTGTCCCCCAGGAATGTTAGTACTATTTTACTCTAAACTCCACACCTCAGTGGCTTTCTTAAATAGTTATAACTTCCTATTTAAGAATCATTGAAGCCAGATGTGATGGTGCACGCCTGTAATCCCAGCACTTGGGAGGCTGAGGCAGGAGGATCAGTGTGAGTTCGAGACCAGCTTGGGCTAGAAAAGTGAGTTCAAGGCCAGCCTGAACTGCATAGTGAGACCCTGTCTCAAAAAGACAAAAAAAAAAAAAAAGAATCATTGAAAACTTTTAAAAACTGCTAATGATATAGTTTAGTTGGCTTTCAGCAACTTGAAGATTTTCGAACAGGATAAGATTATGTCTTTCATTAAGATATTCATTGTTTTTATCATGTATGGCTGGGTGTTTTAAAACTTCTTAACATAATAAATCAATCTTAGATTATTACTGGTAAGGGTTATAAAAATGCCCCCATACTTGTTCTATAAATATATATGGCTGACAATTCTCTTTCTTTTAATCATAATTATTCTTTACCCTGCTGCTCTGTAAAATAGAATGTGCAACAAATGTGTCTTTGGAACTTGTAAAATAAATAAAGTGATTTTAAATCAAAGTAATACATTTTTATAGTGTAAGAAATAAGACATGACAAAAAGTAGTTCACTGCCCCAACCCCTATTATGATAATTTTCTTTTTTCTTTTTTTTTTTTTATGTATCTAGTGCAAGGTCTATAGGGTCTCACTACACAGATCAGACTGTTAGTGATCCTCCTGTTTTTGGCCTCTCAAGCGCTGGCATCACAGATGTCCACCACCACACCAAGCCTCAGTTGCCATCTCAGCATGCTGCCGGGATGGAGCTGGCACATCATACTGGGGATCAAACCCCAGTCCCCGTGTCTGCCTAAGCAGGCACTTTGATCTGCTGAGCTATCTGGCTGGCCCATAACTTTTGCTTCCTTGAGCTATATATTTGGTGGTGTTTGTATCCATTTTTGAATAATGGACTTACGTTGTTATGTCCTGCCTTTTTTAATTTTAAGCATTATTTCCCACCTCTCTAAACATATGCTTTGTCACACCCCAAAACACACGTTTCTCTGTCTTTCCAAGTATAATCAACAGTAGCATGTTTAAGTTAAATCCACAGTCAAAGTTTACATATTTATAAATCCATGTTTTATTCACAACTCTGCTGTAGAGTATGTTATAATCACACTTCCTTTTGTGTGTGTGTGTGTGTGTATATTTTAGGGAAGGATCTATTAGATATTCAGGGTCTCGCTACTAGATCTGACTTGTAATGATCTGCCTGTTTACAGCCTTTCAAGAGCTGGGATTACAGGCACGCACCATCACACCCAGTCTCAACTGCCATCTCAGCATGCCTCTGGGGTGGACCAGCACAGCAGGCCAGGGGATCAAATCCCCCGGCCTCTGCACCTATTTGCAGGCACTTTAATCCACTGAGCTATTCGGTCCATCTATAATCACACTTCTTGTATAGCTTTATTTCTGAAAAATGTATACTTTCCTTTCTATCTCCTCACCTCTTCTGTATGCGTGTCATTAATTCACTTCACCAGAAAAACACTGTACATGCTGTATGAACTTAATTTGTTTGCTGGACACGTCCCCGGGGCTGTCTCTGTCCTATCACAATCTGGACTCATCGTATCCTAAGTTACTAGGTATCTGTGATTGCAGAACTTCCCTTGGCCCTCCTCCTAGGAATTCCTCTTGCCTCTCTTTTGGCAAATTCCTTACCATTTTACTCAGTGGTCTGTGCTTTTTGCTCGCCTGCTTCACTTCTTTTGTGAGAATTAATTCCAATTCTTTTGACACTCTCCCCCCAAAAAAAATCTAAATAGAAGCAACCTTGATAAAATTTTCACAAAGTCATCACCATCCTTATAAAAGCAAAGAGACAACAAAACCAATAACCACAAATGAAATCATCCTCATCCGATCGGCAGCTTGTCTTGTCATCACGTGGGGAATGGCTGAGAGCTGATGCAAAGGAGCGTATGTGTAAGGGGCTCCAAAAAAGCCCGATCGGTGACCCTACAAGAGGGCATGGAGCATCTCCATTTTATTTAGTAACACATGTCAGTACTGCACAGCAGTGGAGCTTGACTGAGGATGACGGCCCGTGTGGCTAGCGTACCTTAATGAACTTCAGGCCCATTATTCCGTCTCTTTCCTTCCCATCCTGATGCAGTAAGCCCATTCCACCCTCAAAAGTCTGCTTCCCAATTTCCTGACATCTCTCTTATGTATTTATTTGCTTATTTGGTCAGATAAAAGAAATCTTGTGATGTTTCACATTTTGACTTTGGCTAATTTCATTTAGTGTAATGGCATCTAGTTCCATTGATTTTCCTGTAGATGGCATATTCTCTTCTTCTTTATAGATAAGATATATATGGATCTACAGATACAGATATAGATCTCACATTTTTATGCAGTTTTGTGTTGATAGGTATCTAGGCCATCTCCAAAGCTTAGCTATTATAATTTGGTCTGAGATAGACATAGGTAATGGGAGAAAAATCTTTGTTGCTGGCTTTTCTTATAGAGCTAATACCTAAATATGCAAAAAAAAAACTAACAAAAATTAACCCTTCTCAAACAATGAATCCAGTACAAGGTTATCAAATGAACTACATAGACATTTCTCAAAAGAAGAAATTACAAAGCCAAAAAGTATATGACAATATGTTCAAAGGACTGACCCAATAGCTCAGCAGACTAAAGCACCTGCTTAGGCAGAGCGCAGCTGCTTAGGTTCTATCCTCAGTGTACCATAACGGTCCCGCCCACAGGGCTTGCTGAGATGGTGATTGAGACTGGGCGTGGTAGTACATACCTTAATCCCAGCCCTTGGGAGTCTAAAAACAGGAGAATCACTATGAGTCTGATCTACCACATAGTGAGACCCTGTAGACCCTGTCCTAAAGACAGAAAAAGAAAGAAAATGTGTTCAACATCTCTGCCAATCAGAAAAATACAATGTCTCTCTTTAATTCTTTCAGGCACATGCCCAGAAGTGATGTAGGTAGATCAAGTGACATTTATGTATTTAGTCTGTTAAGGAATCCCTATATAGGTTTCTGTCCTGGTTATACAAGTGTGCATTCCCAATAACAATGTAAAAGTTCACTTCCTACTCCCATCTTCACCAGGATTCTTTGCTTTCTTTATTTTTTTAAGAATTTTTTATTTTATTTTATTTTATTTTATTTTATTCTTGTTTCAGAACTTTTGTTTGTTTGTTTGTTTGTTTTTATGGCCGGCTCAGCCTGCCCTGGGGGCAGGACTGGTGCAGCATGTGGTCCTGGGGATCAAACCGTGGTTCCTGCAGCTGCCCAAGCTTTCCTAAGCAGCCACTTTAGACCACTGAGCCATCCTGCCAGGCCCTGTTTTGCTTTCTTGGTTATAACCATGCTGACCACACTGAGAAAGAATTTCAATATCATTATACTTCCCATTTCTCTGATTGCCAGAGATGTTCAAAATGTTTTTTGGCCTTTGTAACTTTTTTTGTTTTTTGTTTTTTTGTATTTTTTAGGGAAGGGCCTACAGTGTGTTCAGGGTCTCACTCCTAGATTGGACTCAGACTTATAGTGATCTGCCTGCTTACAGCCTCCCAAGAGCTGGGATTACAGGCATGAGCCGCTACTCCCAGCTTTATTTCCTGTGTTTTTAAAGCCTCGCTCAAGAAGTCTTTGCCTATGCAACATGGCTTCAAGTGTAAATTTACCCTTTGTACCTGAAAAAGTTATTATAAAAGTTAAACGTTAGCTGGGCATGGTGGCTCACGCCTGTAATCCCAGCACTTGGGAGGCTGAGGCAGGAGGATCAGTGCGAGTTCGAGACCAGCCTGGGCTACAGAAGTGAGCTCAAGGCCAGCCTGAGCTGCATAGTGAGACCCTGTCTCAAAAAGGCAAAAATAATAATAATAATAATAATAATAATAATAATAATAAATAAATAAAATTTAAAAAAGTTAAATGTTGATGCCAGGCATGGTGCTGCATGCCTGTAGTCCCAGCACTCGGGAGGCTGAGGCAGAAGGATTGGTGCGAGTTCGAGACCTGGGCTACAAAAGTGAGCTCAAGGACAGCCTCAACTGCATAACAAGACCCTGTCTTCAAGGACAAAAAAAAAAAAAAAAAAAAGTTAAATGTTGGAAACTACTCATGATTTTCTTGGTAGAAAAATTGGAGGAGGCAGAGGAGGATGAAGAGGAAGGAGAAGGAGTCTCTACTTTTTTTAACCAGAAAGACTGGTAGATAATCTACTCTGAGATTATTTGGACCAAAAAATATATTTCTGACAATAAAAATGGCAGTTAAATACTGTGTTATTCTTTTTCCCTGGACATTTTTCTGTTAACACTTGTTTTTCTCTTTTTATAATTTTAATAAGAAAGAAATAGCAATGAGACAGTTTCACAACAGGTTAGGACAGTTACAATAATTAATACATCGCATATTGTTGCTTTCACAGTAGTTGTTCAGAGGACAAGATACGGATAAGATATCTTGTCTAAACACTGTAAGTTCAAATCTTTCCTCTCAGTGAAATAAGAGAAAGTAGCTGGATATATAGTCAATAGTCCATAATAGTACTGGGTTATCAGCAGAACCCTTTACAGCTCAGCATATTAATATGGCTTTCCTTTTTATACCACATGGTTAGACTTTTCTGTTGGATGGTTAAGACCAAGTTAAAGTAAGACCTATATAACAAAAATTGTAACTTTGCATCTGGCAAAGTCAGTCAAATTGCCTCAGGACTTACCCTGAAACCATGCGCAACACCTTGTAGAACTTTTGTCAGTGTCAGCCACCTGGATGAGTCACAGCCATTGCTTGACCAGTTTGCTCTCTGCAAAAGCCTGAGAGAATGTTTTCTTTCTATGTGACTCTCCTTAGACACACTATACTTTTATACTTAATGAGTCTCTTTCCTCTGTGTCCCCATAATCTCCTTGAACAGAGAATTTGGGACACCACTGAGTTATAGGATGTTACAGTACAGGTTCTCTTATGTCCTGAGTCCTCACTGACCTTGAAGGGCTAGGGTCAAAATACTGGCTATCCTTATAGCCCTTCTTTTTCTCTAATATTTTGGTCTTCCAATTTAAGTTGTTAACCTTCCAGAAGGGAAGCTCTCTTTAACTCTATGCAAACATTGCTTAGGTATTTATAATGCAATTAACTGGACTATTCACAACTGATGAAAATTTCAAATTGACAAAGAAGGAAGTGTTGGTCCTAAGAGGACTCAAGAAAACATAACACCATTGCCCTTACTAGTGGGAGAGTGTTTACACAGGAAAGAAAAATATTTCAACCTATTAAGAGGTGAGCTATCAGGGAAAAGGGTAAGAAACAGGCAACAGGAACTGCTGCTTTGGTAGGGAAATACTATGTTGGAATTTGTGCGCTTATCAGGAAAAGAAGCTACAGAGCCCTCTGAAATGCTGCCTCAAAAAAAAAAAAAATTTGAAATTCATGTAGACTGAATGGATGAATATATTAAGAAATGCAGGCTTTAAATGAAGCATGTAATAGCACTTTTTCTCTAATTCCTATATTTAGCAAGAATATTGAGATTATATTAAATGAAATAACTCTAAGTTAAACTATGCCCAGAAAAAAAAGAATAATAAATGTGATTGGAAATTACAGCCATTTGTCAGATATTGAAAGGATATGGGTGATTTGAATTTAGCTTTTCAAAGTGTGAATTTTTATTTTATTGGTATATTTAGATATACATAGTGATAGCACTCATCATAGGGAATTTGGACCTCTATATGATATATCTTGCTTCTTTTTTTCCTATTCACAAATCTGTTTCCATTTTTCCTTCTATTCATTCTTGTCTTGTCTTTTCGCTCCACCCTCTGCCCCTTCCCTCCCCCGACCCCATTTCTCTTCTTCCTTGAACATTTCCTTCCCATTTCCTGATATCTATTAGACATTTTGATTCTCTTTCACACTATTGGTTTTTCACACCAGAGAAAACATGCGATATTTGAACATGTGTGTGGCTGATTTATTTTACATTAGAGTATGGTCTCACGGTGCATCCATTTAATTAGGAATGACTCAACTTGCCCTCCTTTGTAGTACAGTAGTACAGTAGCACTCTGTTGTATAAAATCCACATCTTCTTTATGCATTCCTCATTTTATAGGTATTTGGACTGTCTCCAAGATTTAGCTTTGGCAAACTTTGCTGCTATAACCATGGGTGGGCACATATTGCTGTCATATGAGGCTATTAATTTCTTTGGGAAGATACCAAAGAAAGAAGTGACATAGCTGGATTGAGTGAACCTCTAGTTAGAGATTTTTAACGAATCTCCAGACTCATTTTCAAAGTGGTCGCACCAGTCTGTATGCCCACCAACAGAGGAGAAGTGTTTTTTTTTTTATCTTCATCTCCCCACTGACATTTGGTATTGCTTATTGACAATAGCCATTCTTTTTGAAGTGAAATAGAATTTCAGCATTGCTTAAATTCACATCCCTTGAATGACCATTGATGTTGAACATTGTTTTCATACTTAGATGCCATTTCTACTTCTTTATCTGAGAATTGTGTATTCATTTCAGATGCTCATTTTTTATTGGGTCTTTAAATTTGGGAGGCTTGTTGTTTTGGAGTAATTTATCTAATATCCTGGATATTAATTATTTGTCTAAGGAACAGCTGACGAAAAAATTTTTCCAACACTGCAGGTTGTTTCTTTTCTTTCTTTCTTTCTTTCTTTTTTCATGTATTTAGTACAGGGTCTACAGGGTCTACAGGATCTCACTACACAGGTCAGACTCATAGTGATCCTCCTGTTTTAAGCCTCCCAAGCACTGTGATTACAGGCTTGCACCACCATGCCCAGTCTCATTTCCTGTCTCAGCATGCCCTGAGGGGCAGGGCTGGCATGGCATGAGGTGCCCAGGATCAAACCTCACTCTCTGTGCTCTGCCTAAGCAGGAGCTTTAGTCCACTGACCTATCTAGCTAGCCCATGGGTTACTTCTTAATTCTGCTGTTTCTTGTTATTTCTGTGCAAAAGCTTTTCATAAAATGAGATCCCAGCTATTGATTCCTTGTGATATTTCCTGTGCAAAGTGTTGTTCATAAAGTCTTTTCCTACACCAGTGTCTTCAAGAGTCCTACCTGTTCTATCTTCCAGCAGATTTAATGTTTCTGTTTTAATACTTAGATCTTTGGGCAGGGTGGGGGAGGGGGTGGACAGCTCAGCGGCACAGTGCCTGCCTGGCAGCGGGAGGTCATGAGTTACATTCCTGGTACCATGCACACATGCACACACACACACACACACACACACACACACACAAAAAAAAAAATGATTCTACTATTTAGATCACTGATCTGTTTTGGCTCTAGTGTAGTACACGGCGGTTGATGCGGGTCTAGTTTTAATCTTCAGCATGTGGAAAACCAGTTTTTTCAGTGCCACTTATTAAAGAAGCTGTCTTTCTTGCCATGAAAGAGTTTGGCCCCTTGTCAAAGATAAGGTGGCTGGGTACATTTGGAATGATTTCTTCATCTTCTAATCTGTCCCACGGATCTTTAGGTCTGTGTTTCGCTTGTTTCAGCGCCACGTTGTCCTTAACACAATAACTTGGTATAACTTCAAGTTGGGGATTGTGATGCCTCCAGCGTCCCCTGCACTGCCCAGAATTGTTTTTCCTGTTCTAAGTCACTTTTGATTTCAAATTAATTTTAGCACCGTTTTGTCTAATTCTGTGAGACATGCTGTTGGAATTTAGATCAGGATTGTTTTAAATCTGTGTAGATATTTTGGAAATATGCCCATTTTCCCTGTATTGGTTCTTCCTACCTAAAAATAAGGAATATCTTCCCATTTTCTGATATTATCTTCAATTTCCTTTTTCAGCATACCGTACTTCTCAATCTAAAGCTCTTTTACTTCATTCATTAGATTGATTCTTAGATATTTCATTTTGTTTGGATGCTATTGTGAAAGGCATTATTTCCCTGATTTCTCTCACTGAGCTTGCTATTTGTGCCCAGGAATTTCACTGATTTTTGAATATTGACTTTGTATCCAGCTATTCTACTGAAATTGGTTATTAAATCTAGAGGTCTTTTGGTGGAGATTTTTGGGGTCTTCTCTATTGAAGCTATTTTTTTTTTTTTTTTTTTTTTTTTTGTCTTTTTGAGACAGGGTCTCACTATGCAGTTGAGGCTGGCCTTGAGCTCACTTTTGTAGCCCAGGCTGGTCTCGAACTCACACTGATCCTCCTGCCTCCGCCTCCCGAGTGCTGGGATTACAGGCATGCGCCACCATGCCCGGCTTGAAGCTATTTTAAAGGATACGCTTGATGCTTTTTTGTCTGCAAGAGCCAGTAATGAAACGAAGGAAGCTTTTGTTAGAATCAGATGCAATATTTCTCCCAATTGCTAATTTCAGCATTCTGGACAATACCCACTGGTACATCTTGAAATCATTCTTGTAAGTCTCAAATTAACTCTCAGCTAAAAGTTGTTCAACATTTTAACTTTGAAGATTTATTCTACTTAAAGAAAATAAAGGATGATAAATGTTTTTAAACTTAACAGTGCAATGACAGTGTTCACATAATTCTACTGAGACCTTTGCACCGTGTGGAGTCCCTTTTTCAGTACAGGGCCAAAGATGGCTGCTCTCGCAGCACCTCTCGGGTCAACCAAGCTTGAAGAGTGCCTCACGGAAGTCCGGCAGCCAGGTGACCTGACAGAATCACACATACCCCACCAGCTAACCACTAACATTCCTGTAAAAAGGGCCTTAGGATTTGGCCCACATTCAGGAAAGAAACCAGAGCCTGGTGCTGTTTAAGTTTCATACGGTTTCATAGGAAACTGGCACACACAAAAAGGAGGAGGAGAAGGAAAGGAAGAGGAGAAGAAGAATGAAGAGGAGGAGAGGGAAGAGGAAGAGGAAGAAGAGACGAGCTGAGCGACTGAAAAGCCCAAGCACTTTCCAGTGTGTGTTACAGAATTTAGCTCAAAAGCCTACAGTACCAGGACAGAAATAACTAGAACAGGCAGAACTCTGGGGAGCCTGCTCATGAGGCCACTCACCGCCGAGGCTGAGATGATTCATTATACATAGATTTTAAAAATAAAGACTTACATGCTATTGAATCACTTCATTTCACAGGGCCAGACATGCTTTTCATATATAAATAACAGAGTTTCATCTGTGTTTCCCTTTATTTTTTTAACATATTTGACTGATTACTTACAGGGCAAAATAGCAGCATTAATCTTCCATTTCAAATGAAGCATTTATAAGCAATGGCAAAGTAG
Organism: Myocastor coypus; assembly: GCA_004027025.1. Lineage (NCBI taxonomy): Eukaryota > Metazoa > Chordata > Mammalia > Rodentia > Myocastoridae > Myocastor > Myocastor coypus. Next base: position 61,822 of record PVJA010008724.1, read on the forward strand.
CATCACTGAGGATTCGTAGCTCTCTCGGTATCTTTTAAAATGCCTGGAAAGATATGCAAGGCGTTTTGCGCACCTAGCTTTCCTGCGTGTTCTATACATGAGAGCCAATCTTCTACAAGCAGAGACCTGAAATGAAAGAATGGATCACAGACCATGTACGAAGAAGAGACCTTCCTGTTGCATGTACTACACAATGAAGAGCTCATTGATGTGGAAAATTATCCTTTAGTCAGGGGAATGACTAATAAATGCACAGCTGGGAGAGTGAAGGCATTATTTCAAAATGATACATCGCATCTTTAGGATATTTTCTTTGGAATGGAGCAGAGGGAGTTGGAACTTGAAGACAGCAACTTCGGTGTTGAAGTTAAATGCAAAAAAAAGTCACTCATGTCCTGCGTTGTACTGGCCACTGTTGGCATTCAAAGGGGAGTGAGATCCAAATTGTGTGGATGGAAGCTCCTTACTTGTAAGAAATTCAAATTTTATTATTATTATTATTATTATTATTATGCCACTTGATATATGTTGTTGTGAATTTACAACAATTTGGGAGAAGTACAATCCTATAAAAGAATTTGCTTACAGACATTGCTTAAGTGACACAATTGAAATACATTGCATAGGGCTGGCCAACTAGCTCAGCATACTAAAGCACCTGCTTAGGTAGAGTGTAGTAGGCAGGGTTCGATCTGCAGGCCCAGCTCTCTGGGCGAGCTGAGGTGGTGATTGAGATTGGGCATGGTGGCGCATGTCTATAATCCCAGCTCTTGGGAGGCTGAAAACAAGAGAATCACTACAAGTCCAATCTACATAGTGAGATCCTGTAGATCCTATACAAAATACACACACAAAAAAAAAAATGAAGTATGCTGCAAAGAAATATAGTAGTGCATGATAGAATATTCAGTACAAAGAAGAGAGGTAAGAAAAAAAAGAGAGAGGAAATGTGACCATGCCCAGCTGAAGTGACAGAGCCCACAGAGGGGCTGGGTGAGGAACACAATGTGCCCATGAGAAACATGGACGTAGTTCTCGCCTACAAAGCCATCCAGACCCTTTACTTTAGGCAGCTCCAAAGCCCAGTTCCAGGAAGGCATGTCACATTTGAAATACATGAAGTTCATGAGGTTTAAATTAATTGAAAGATGAGGTCATATAGATTTTAAGCAAAACACTTCTGCTTTCATATATTACATAAAACTTAATTTGTTTAAAAAGAAAATCTTTAGCTGGCAAGATAACTCAGTGGACTAAGCACCTGCTTTGGCAAGCACAGGGAACCAGGTTCAATTCCAGGCCCAGCATGTCATTCCAGCCCTGGCCTCGGCCTATGCTCAGCCAGCAACAGAGTCCAGGAGTGGTGGCACACACTGGGAGCGCTGGGAAGGCTAGAGGATCACCTTGAGTCTGATCTGCATAGACAGATCCTGTGCCAAACACACAAATGAAAGAGAGAAAGAAAGAAAGAAAGAAAAGAAAAAGAGGAGGAAGGAGAAGAAGAAGAAGAAGAAGAAGAAGAAGAAGAAGAAGAAGAAGAAGAAGAAGAAGA